>CAKNXH010061688.1:0-74940 GCA_932178445.1 Andricus quercusramuli
TAATGCTTTATCTTTAAATGATGATTTCAATGTTACAGAATGTTTTTTCGCCCTCCTACTAAATTTTTATTTTCTGCCACCCTTTAATTCACTTTGGTTGAAAACCTTATTATTTGGCTGAAATATTCAAAATATGAGTATGTTAAATATGCACTGAATTCTAAGTATGAGAAGATCAAATAAAAATTTGTTTTAATTATTATTCAAATTCATGAACTGTAGGAATAAATTCTCTATTTTTACAAATTTAAATATTCAAAAGGACTGTAATAACATTATTTATAATAAACCCGCGAAATTTGATACAAGTTCCAAGTCAACTGTTAAAAAAAAATTTTATTTGAAAATTTAAGAATTTCAAAAAATTATACTTGGAAAAATCTTGATTTACCTGCAAAAACATGGAATTGTCAGGGAGTTTTTTTCCCTAGGATTTAACTAGACACCCTGTAGTTATCGTCGTAAAAAAAGTTGGAAATCGAAAATAATATGCAGAAAATTAGCTTATACTAGGAACCTCTAATAATAATAGTAGTGCTTTTCGTCCAAAATTGGCATTTTACAAAAAAAAAGGACCAGTTTGATTCTGATTTTTTTATTGATTCTTTACCATTTTCCCACGCTTTGTCATACTTTTCCACGTCCCTTCCTTTTTCCCGCACTTTTTCATATTTTCCCACGCCCAATCCTTTTTCCCCACGCATTTTCATATTTTCCACGCTTTTTAAGTATTTTCCCACGCCCCTTTGACCATACTTTTCTATATTTTCTCACGCCTTTTCCTATTTTCTCACGCTATTTCATATTTTTCCATGCTCCTTCCTTTTTTCCGACGCTTTTTTTCATGTCCCTTCCTTTTTTTCCCCACTATTTTCAAATTTGTATACGCTATTTGTTATTTTCCCACGCCCTACCGTTTTTCCACGCTTTTGGTATTTTTTAACGCTTTCTAAATATTTTACCACGCCCCTTCCATTTTTTCTCAAGGTTTTTCGTATTTTCCAATGCTCCTTCTTATTTTCCACGCCATTTGATATTTTTCCACGTTTTATTTCATATTTTGCCACTCTTTTTCATATTTTCCTATGCCTCTTTCTTTTTTCCACGCTTTTTCATATTTTCTCACGCCCTTTTCTATTTTACCACGCTATTTCATACTTTCCTATGCACCTTCCTTTTTTCCACGCTTTTTTCACGCCCCTTCCTTTTTCCCCACGTGTTTCAATTTTTCCTACGCTATTCTTCCTTTTTTCCCATGTCCCTTCCTATTTTCTCACGCTATTTCACATTATCCTAAGCTATTTCATATTTTCACATGCCTCTCCCTTCTTTCCCACTCCTTTTCATATTTTCTCACGCTTTTTCATATTTTCCCACGTTTTTAAAAATTTTCCCACACTTCTCCCTATGTTGCCACGCTATTTGTTATTTTCTCACGCCTCTCCCTTTTTTCCTACTCTTTCATATTTTTTTCACGCTTTTTTAATATTTCCCACGCCCCTTCCTTTTTGCCCATGCTTTTTTTATATTTTCCCACGCTTTTTTATTTTTCCCACATTCCTTCCTTTTCCCCACTTTTTTCAAATTTTCCCATGCTATTTGTTATTTCCCACGCCCCTTCCTTCCCCCCTTTCATATTTTCCCACTGCCCTACCTTTTTTCCTAAACTTTATTATATTTTCCGACGCTTTCCCATATTTTCCCACGCCTCTTCCTATTTTACCAGACGATTTCATATTTTCCCACGCTCCTTTCTTTTTTCTGATGCTTTTTCATATTATCCACGGTTTTTCATATTTTCTCACACCCTCTCCTTTCTTTCCATGCTTTTTAAAATTTTTCCCCGTCCCTTTGTATTTTCCCGCGCTCCTTCCTATTTTTCCATGCTATTGCATACTTTCCCACGCCCATTCATTTTTTCTCACGCTTTTTTATATTTTCCCACGCCCCTTCCTATTTTACCATACTGTTTAATATTTTCCCATGCTTTTTAATAAAAACTCCTACGCTTTTTTCATATTTTCCCATGCCTATTCCTATTTTCTCAAGTTATTTCATATTCGCCCATGCCCCTTCCTTTTTTCCCACGCTCCTTCATATTTTCTCGCGCTAATTTCATATTTGCCCACGGTATTTCATATTTTTCCTCACTATTTGATATTTTCTCACCCTTTTTCATATTTTCCCGCGTTTTTTCATATTTCTCACGCTTTTGTTACTTTCCCACGCCCCTTCCATTTTTCCCCAAGGTTTTCCATATTTTCTTGTGCTTTTTTCATATTTGCACACGGTATTTCATATTTTTCATCACTATTTGATATTTTCTCACCCTTTTTCATATTTTTCAACGTTTTTTCATGTTTTCCCACAATTTTTTCACTTTCCCACGCCCCTTCCATTTTTCCCCAAGGTTTTCCATATTTTCTCGTGCTTTCTTCATATTTGCCCACGGTATTTCATATTTTTCCTCACTATTTGATATTTTCTCACCCCTTTTTTATATTTTTCCACGGTTTTCATATTTTCCCACGCTTTCTTACTTTCCCACGCCCTTTCCATTTCCCCCAAGGTTTTTCATTTTTTACTATGCTCCTTCCTATTTTCCACGCTATTTGATATTTTTCTACGTTTCCTTTCATATTTTCCCACACTTGTCAATATTTTTCCAGGTTTTTTTTCTTCATATTTTCCTATGCCTCTTCCCTTTTTCTATGCTTTTCCATATTTTCTCGTGCTTTTTTCATATTTGCTCACGGTATTTCATATTTTTCATCACTATTTGGTATTTTGTCACCCTTTTTCATATTTTTCTACGTTTTTTTTCATATTTTTCCACGCTTTTGTACTTTCCCACGCCCCTTCCATTTTTTCCAAGGTTTTTTTTCTTTCTTCCTATACCCCTTCCTATTTTCCACGCTATTTGATGTTTTTCTATGTTTTCTTTCATATTTTTCCACGCTTTTTAATATTTTTCCACTTTTTTTTTTCATATTTTCCTATGCCTCTTCCCTTTTTCTATGCTTTTTCATATTTTCTCACGTTATTTCATATTTTCCCACGCCCCTTTATTTTTTTCTTACGCTGTTTCATTTTTTTTTTACATTCTGAAGTTGAGATATCAATGTTCATCAATCATCAAAAATATTGTCCTAGCTTTTTTAAAATATTATTTTAGATAATAGGTATTATTAGATACAAAAATGTTCTATTCATGATTTTATAACTTAATTTAAAAATTGTGTCGTAAAAAAATAATCGCGTGCGTAGCGCGCGTGTTTCCTATTGTATTTAAACAAAAATTGAATTCAGGATGAAGACGAGGCAACTAAACGCAGAAAGACCTTCATTGAAACTTCCCGGCAGAGTGAAATTCAGCTGAAAGTACCTCGAGAATTCGTTCCAGCTGTTATTGGACGTGGTGGATCGGTAATTAAAGGCGTTCAGCAGGACACAGAAACCCAAATAAAATTTAAAGAAGAAACTGATCTCGAGGCTCCGGAGCGAATTTGCATCATTCGTGGAAAACCAGAATGTATTCGTTTAGCCGAAGCCATGCTTCACACTATAATCAAGAACCAACCGATTATCGAGACCTACGAAATGTGCGTTCCTCAAAAGGCCATAGGAAGAATCATGGGAAAAGGAGGAGAAAGTATTAAGCAAATTCAGAATACTTCAAGTGCCAAAATTATATTGGATGCTCACATTCCGAACAATGATCCGAGTACGTATTTCCTGTTTAAGTTAATTCAGGATGAAAAACCGGGAAATGGCAGTGAATTGATTTTTTGACCGTGAATTTCAAAAAAAAATTTTGGAAGAAAAATCTAGTCAATCACTTGAAATATCATAAATTTTATATCGTATGATATAATGCAATTAAAAAGAAGTTCCATTTCAACTTTTTTTTTAAGTTTAAATGTTAACATTTTCACTTATGAAATCATTCATTCAAGAAAGTATAGTTATAAAAACTTTTACTTTACAAATTTTCTATTTCACGTGCACATTTTCCATTTAAAGAATTTTAAACTCAGTTTTGAAAACTTAAAAAATTAAAAGCTTTGAAATTGAAATTTTTTGATGAAATACGTTTTAAGTTAATCAATTGTGAATGTAAATTAATTAATGATTTTAAAATATGAACTGTAGTTCAACTTTAAAGGATTTATGTATAAAAATACGTTTGAATTTCACGATTCTAATTTTGAAAGAAATGGAAGAAATTTAGGTATTTAATTTTTTTCCGAATTGGAAAAGGAACTTTTTTGTTCTTTACATTTTTTTAGATTTGAAGCCCAGAAATTTCAGTTCTTAATTTTTGTTTTTATTGGCAGAGGGATATTTTATATTTTTAAGATTTTTATCGAGTTGGAAAGCAGGACATTTTGATTTTCAATATTTGTTTAGTTAGAAGGATAATTTTTTATTTTTAACATTTGTATTGAGTTGGAGGGGAGAAAATTTTAGTTTTCCATTTTTTAAAAATTGGAAGAGGGACATTTTTTCTTTTGAACATTTTTATTTATTTTAAGGGTTTTGTATTTTCAATCTTTTTCTTAATTGGAAAAAAGAATTTTATTTCTAACGTTTTTAATGAATTGACAGGGCGAAAGTTCCGGGTTTTAATTTTTTTCTGAATTGGAAGAGGTAAATTATTTTATTTTATATTTATTTTAAATATTTTTATTAAAGCAAATTTTGGTTTCAATTTTTTATGCGTTGGTAGAGAGACATTTTTTATTTTGAGGGTTTTTATCGAGTTGGAATGGCGGAAAGTTTGGTTTTCAAGTTTTCCTGAATTGGAGTAAAAAATTTATCTTTTTCTTTTTTTATCGAGTTTGAAGGGATGTAATTTTAGTTACTCATTTTTTTGGCTGAATTGAAAGAAGCCATTTTTTTCTTTTAAACATTTTTATTGAGTTTAACGGAAGAATTTTTTATTTTCAATTTCTTTCTGATTTCGAAAAGGGAAATTTTTTTATCTTTAACATTTTTATTGGGTCGGAAGGGATACAATTTTGGTTATTTATTTTTTTTCCGAATTAGAAAAGGCCATTTCTTTTATTATTAACCTTTTTATTGAGTTTACGAGAAAATTTTATTTTTTTTTCCAAGTTGGAAAACGGAAATTTTTTATTTTCAACATTTTTATTGGGTTTGAAGGAATGACATTTTGGTTATTTCTTTATTGTCTGAATTGGAAAAAGGCATTTTTTAAAAACATTTTTATTGAATTGGAAGCGAGAAAATTTTGGTTTTCAATTTTTCCTGAATTGGAAGAGTTACATTTTTTCATTTTTTAAAGTGTAGAATTTTGAGGACAATATTTTGGTTATTTTTTTCTAAATTGAAAGAGGACAATTCTCTTTTAGCATTTTTTGAGTTGAAGGGGGAACTTTTTATTTTCAATCTTTTTTTTCTGAATGGAAGAGAGTAATTTTTTTGTTCTTAAGATTTTCATCAAGTTGGATGAGCGGAAATTTTGGCTTTAGTTTTTTCTGAATTGGAAGAGGAACATTTTTTATTATTAAGATTTGTATCGAGTTGGAAGTGAGGATATTTTGGATATTAAGTTTTTCTAAATTGGATTAAAATTTGTTCTTTTTCTTCTTTTTTTATCGTGTTGGAAGGGGTGTAATTTTGGTTACTCATTTTTTGTCAGAATTGGAAAAGTTTTTGTCTTTTTAACATTTTTTTTTAGTTTAAGGTGTGAAGTTTTTATTTGCAATTTTCATTTTAATTGGAAAAATTATATATTTTATTTTTAACATTTTTATTGATTTGCAAGGGATGAAATTTTGGTTTTCAATTTTTTCTGAGTTGGAAAGGGACATTTTTTTAATTTTAATACTTTTATCGAGGTGAAAGGTAGGAAATATTGGTTTTCAGTTTTTTTCTAAACTGGAAGAGCTGTTGAATTTATAAAAGCTTAAAATTTTTTATGTTGCAGTTTAATGGCATTTAATTTAAGATTGTTCATTTGGAAAGTGTTAAAAGCTTTCATTTAATACGTATAAATTATTTAGCATTTAAATAAAAAATATTTCAAGCTTCAATTTTAAAACTTTAAAGTTCAAAAAAGTTCCACTTAAGTGATTTAATTTGCAGTTCAGTTTTGATTACTTCAAATGAAAACATTTTTAGTTTCAAAAGTTCAAAACTTTTTATTTCAGTGACCGTGACAGATTTTTTCGAACTGGGAAATGACCGAGAATTTTTTTCTTCGATGAAAACGACCACCCTGTAATTATTCCTCTATAAGTTAATTATTTTAAATTGAATGTTTTTTAGATGCAGAGAGGCGAATCATCATAAAGGGCACAGCTGAACAGATAGCGACTGCTCGTAAATTGCTCGCAGATAAAGTCAAGGAAGAAAACGAAGCCCGTGAAAAATTAGAATCCAGTACAAGACAGCCTCGAAGTAAAGTATCACCAAGGAGTAACGGAGTTCAAAACGAAAATGGTGGTAGCGATAACACAGATGAAGAAACAAGAGCCGAAGTTCATGCGGAAAATGAAAAAAATTCGGAAGCAGTCCCTGCAGAGAATTCTTCTCCGGTTGTTAGTGCTGAACCAGTTACTGAATCTCTACCAACCCAAGGTGAATTTCCATCCATTGTAAAATTAACAATTCATTTAATATTAATAACTAATCCAGCGTGTCTGCAGGTTAGGGAAAACCTAGAAATTAGGGACAAGTCAGGGTTTTTGAAAGAAAAATTGCAAAGTCAGGGCATTTCTATAAGAAGCACGTTAAATAACTCTCAAGGATGATCAAGGCTGCCACACAGTCACTTTCACTCACATTTTTTTCTCAAATCACGTTTTAGTCACTTTTTAAAATAAAAAGATAAGTTTAGTCACTTTTCTTTCAGTAAACAGGGTGTCCAGCGACATTGAAAACTTCAAAAACCTGAAATTCTCCTTGAATTTTGTTTTGAACCTTGAATCAAATTTTTTTTCTTTTAAAACAGTTATTTTATTACAATGCGAAGAGCAATTTAAATCTTTTAGTCTATTATGGAAGAAACATCTCGCTTAGAAGAAATCTTGGTAATGAAAAGTTTTTTATTTATCAAGATATAATTTATCATTTATTCACTGCAGAATAAATATATTTCTGGCATTTTTTTGTAGACTTTTCTAATTATTTTATAGATTGCAATAAACAGACTTTAATAATAAAGAATATTGAAGTATCCTTTTTTTGTGATATTCAATTTGAAAATTATAAAGATTATTAGTTGAAAATTTCTATGTCAATTCAGTTTCAGAAATAGAATGAGATATTACCCATCTCCATATAACAGATTTTTCATTAGTTTCACCACTCATATTTTGAGTGTACACCGGATTAAAAAACAATACTAAAGATTTAAAAAGGCTTCAAAATATTTCAAAGATTTTAAAATATTTAGAAGGATTTTGAAAATTTTATAAAGATTTCATTTGAAAAATTTTAAAAAGGTGTGTACACCAGATTTCAAATATTTCACAATTTCATAAAACTTTTAAAATATTCAAAATATTTCAAGGATTTCAAAAAATTGAAAAAAGGTACAGTGCACCAAATTTCAAATATTTTAAAACATTTCGAAGATTTGAAATGATTTCAAAAGGTTTCAACATTTTAGAAGATTTTAAAAGATTTCACTAAGGTTTCAAATAATTAAATGATTTCAACGAATAAAAAGGTTTCATAAACAAACATTTAAGAAAAATTTCACAAATATTTCAAAAGATTCGACAAAGAATTCAAAGATTTCACAAAAATTCCCCAAAGATTTCGAAAATTTCATAAAGATTGCAAGGATATCGAAGATTTGAAAAAGGCGTGTACACCAGATTTAAAGGATTTCACAAAGATTTCGAACATTTCCAAAGATTTCAATTTTGTTTAAAGATTTCAAAATATTTCCCACAGATTAAAAATATTTTAATGATTTCAAAAGAATAAAAAAGATTTCAGAAAGATTTTACAATTATTTCAAAGATTTCAAAACATTCCAAAGATTTTAAACGATTTCAAATATTTCAATGATTTCAAACGAATACGAAAGATTTCATAAATATTTCAAAGATTTCATAAAAATTTCACAGATTTCAATTTTTTAACAAAAATTTAAAAGATTCCAAAAGATTTCACAGAAATTTCAAGATTTCACAAAGATTTTAAGTACTACTTCTAGAGATTTCAACGAATTCACAAAGATTTCAAGGATTTTCAAGACGACTTATGTTCGTAAAAAATTAAGAATTTGTTTATTTATGGTTCTGCTTTCTTTAAAAATTATTGGACAATAAAAAATGAAATGGCTCATTTTTTAACATCCATAATAAACGATTATTTGATTGTTCGATTTAAAAAATGGAGACCTGGAAAAAATTGACTTTTTTGACCTGGAAAAGACCTTGAATTTCATTCCTAAGGAATGTTGGACACCCTGATAAATTAACCAATGGGTGAACCACTATTGAATTCAAATCTATACCTATTTCTGAATTTTCCTAAAGTATTTAAAAATATTTTATGGTATTTTAAAAGAGTCTAAGGAATTTTCAAGAAGTTTAAAAAGTTTAAAGGAATTTCAAAAGATTTCAAATGATTTAAAATATTTTAGGGTATTTTTAAAACTCCCAAGAAGTTTTCAAGAGCTTTAAAAACTTTTTTTTGGATTTGAAAAAGTTTCCATGGATTTGAAGTATTTTAGGGTATTTTGAAAGATTCCAAAGCATTTTCAAGGAATTTCCTAAGAAATTGAACAATTTCATATGACCTTTAAGATTTTAGGATATTTTAAAAATATTCCAAGGGATTTTTAAAGATTTCTGAGCATTTAAATGATTTTGAAGGATTTTAACAATTCTGACGGTATTGAATAAATTTTTTAGGATTTCAGGGAATATCATCTGATTTCATGTAATTTCATGGGATTTTATAATATTTGAATGGATTCCTAAGAATTTATTCACACGAATTGAGGGTTTTTTAAATTTTTTAATATTTCGAGATATTTCCAAGGATTTTAAAGAATTTCAAAGATTTTAGGATATTTTAAAAGATTTCAAGGTATTTTCAATACGTGTTAATCATTTGAAAGCATTTCAAAGGACTGTAGGGTAATTTTCACAATTCCCAAGAATTTTCAAGAGCTTTCAAAAGTTTAAGGGATTTCAAAAGATCTTAAAGGATTAGAAATATTTTAGGGCGTTTTTAAAGATTCCAAGGAATTTTGAATCGATTTCAATAATTTTAAGGCATTCCAAACGAATTTAAAGATTTTACGGTATTTTAAAAAATTTCAGGAAGTTTTAAAGATCTTTAAAAAGTTTCAATGGATTTCAAAATATTTCAAAGCATTTGAAAGATTTCAGGGCATTTAAAAATATTCCAAGCAATTTTCTATACATTTCAATAATTTGAAGTAAGTCCAAAGGATTTGAAAGATTTTAGGGTTTTTTAAAAATACAAAGTAATTTCTGAGAGTTTTAAAAAATGTAAAGGGATTTCAAACGATTTTAAAACTTTTGAAATATTTTAGGATAGTTTCAAAGATTCCAAAGAATTTTCAATTTATTTTAATAATTTAATGGGGATTTTAAAAGCTATCAAGGTATCTTAATATTTTTTCGGATTTCAGGGAATACCTTCAAGTTTGATGTGATTTTACATGATTGAATAATATTTTAATGGATTTCAATGAATTTATTCATAAGTATTAAGGGATTCCGTAGGATGTCTAAAGATTGTAACGAATTTCAAAGTTTTTAGTATATTTTAAAAGATTCCAAGATAGATTTCAATAATTTGAAAGCATATCAAAGGATTTTAGAGTATTTTGTAAAATTCCAAGGAATTTTTCAGAGATCTGATGAGTTTCAAGGAATTTGAAATATTTTAGGGTATTTTTAAAAATTCCACGGAATTCTCATGAGCTTTAAAAAATTGCAAGGGATTTAATCGATTGTAAAGGATATGAAATATTTTACGGTCTTTTAAAAGATTCCAAGGAATTTTAATTGATTTCAGTAATTTAATGGGATCTCAAAGGATTTGAAATATTCCAGGGTATTCTAAAAGATTCCTATGCATATTCAAAGAGATAACAAAAATGTCAAGAAATTTTCAAGCTTTCCAATGATTTTAAAGGATTAAAAAAAATCGTAATGCGGTTGTAAAGAATTTCCGTGAATCTCGGAGAATATGGAACGATTTTACATGACCTATAAGGTTTTATAATATTTTAAAAGATTAAAATTTGTTAAGGTATTTTAGTAAATTTTCCAGTATTTCAGGAAATATCAGATTTCATGTAATTTCACGGGATTTTATAATATTCTAAAGGATTTAAAAAAAATTATTCGTAAAAGAAGTTTTATGAATCGAATTCTTTGGATTTCTTTCAAATTCAAAAGAAGATTAGTCACATTATTAATGTACATTAGTCACCTTTAGTCACTTTTTGGGTTTAAATAGGTCACTTTTTAAAAATAAGTTAGGCTGTGGCAGCCCTGAGAATAATAAATTAAAAATTCATAATTTCATATTAAAAATTTTGTTATTCCATTTATCAAAAAATCTATATTAAAAATGTTACAAGATAGAATTTTAGCCTTTAAATATTAATTGTCAAGGAAAATGAAAAATTAGGCAGGGAAAATTCAGAGAATTTTGAAGTTTTGTGGCCACAAAGCTAATCAATATTTATACATTTTATATTTATTTTCCAAGATGGTAAAATGGAAGTTTACGTCAGTGCTATGGAGAACCCGAGTCAGTTTTGGGTCCAAGTTTATGGGCCTGGTACTCTCGCTCTCGATGAGTTAGTGGAAAATATGACGGAGTATTATGAGAAGGAAGAGAATGCAGAAGGCCATGTACTGAAGAATGTAAGTTATATTTTACGAAGCGTGCAAATTACATTAAAATTTAAAATTATTTAGGATGTCTACGCAACTGGAAAACCTGAAAAAATCTGGAATTACTAGAGAATTTTTGTATACCTGTAAAAACCTGGAAATGTCAGGGAAGTTTTTTGAGAGCGTGATTGAAAATTTAACAGTTTGGTTTTTTTTTCTCTCATAGCTGAAAAATCTTTCTTAGTCGCAAATTCCACTCCTGTTAAAAACTCATCTTTTTTGGTTGAAATATCAACTATTACATTTTTTTGTTGAAAATCATCTTTTTGGATGCAAATTTAACTACTTGTTTGAAAGCTAAACTCTTTTGTCAAAAATTAATTATTGTGGTTTAAGATTCATCATTTTAAATGAAAATTATTCTCTTTGGTTGAAAATTTAACTACTTTGTTGAAAATTCGTTTTTTTATTAAAAAGTTATTTTATTAACTGAAAATTTAACTGTTTCAGATGGATATTCCATCATTTTTTAGTTGAAAATTCATCTCTTTGGTTTATCATTAATTTGTTAACAGACAATACACGTATTTAATTTTTGGTTGAAAATGTATCTTTTTTTAGTTTAAAATTCATGTATTTTGTTTAAAATTCGTCTTTTCGGTGGGATATGAATCTTTTTTGTTGACAATTAATTTTTTTCAACTGAAAATTTACTTAATCTAATTAAATATTCCATTATTTTAGTTGAAAATTCATCTCTTCCGGTGAAAATTATTATTTCTTAGCTGAAAATTTAACTAATCCGGTTGAATATTCTATAATTTTTATTTAAAAATTCGTCTCTTAGGATCAAAAATATTTTTCTTCACTGTAAATTTTCATATTTAATTTTTGTTTCAAAATTGATCTTTTTTGCATGAAAATTCATGTATTTTAGTGAACATTCATCTTTTTGTTTGAAAATTTAACTATTCCAGTAAAAGATTTATAATTTTAGTAAAAAATTTATCATTATGTTGGAAAACTTCACTATTTTGTTGAAAATTAATTTTTTTTAACTGAAAATTTAAATGTTCCATTTTTGGTTAAAAATTTGCCTTCTTTAGAAGAAAATTAAACTATTTGAATGAAAATTCGTCTTTTTTGGTAGAAAATTAATTTTTTAAACTAAAAGTTTACTTAAATTCTTCTTTTTGGCTTCAAATTCAACTATTACAGTAGGGGATTGATAATGTTAATTAAAAATTTATCATTTTGTTGAAAATTAGTTATTTTTTCTTTGCTTTAAAATTAATATTTCTTACTGAAAACTTAACTATTCCATTTTATGTTGAAAATTGATCTTTTTTTATATGGAAATTCAACTATTTTATTAAAAATTGATTTTTTTAATTTGAAAATTCAACTATCTGAATGAAAATTCATGTATTTCGTTCCAAATTCCTCTTTTTTGGTAGAAAATTAAACTTCTTGGTTCAAATTTAATTTGTTTCCCAACTGAAAATTTACTTAATTTTGTTGAATATACCATTAAATTAGTACAAAAATTTAACTGTTCCATTTTTTGTTGAAAATTTATCTTTTTTAGTCAACAGTTGAACTATTTTATTGAAAATTGATATTTTTTAGTTGAAAATTCAACTGTTTGGTTGAAAATTCATGTATTTTATCGAAAATTTGTCTTCTGGTAGAAAATTCATCTTATTGGTTGAAAATTCAACTGTTTGGTTTAAAAGTTAATTTATTGTCCAATAAAGTTACTTTCACAAATAAAAAAAACAGTTATTTAATTTACATGTTAAAATATTTACAAGGACTGAAAAAAACATAATAAACTCGCGAATTTGTATACATATTCCAAGTCGATTGTTTAAAAAAAGCATAATAATTGAATGGCTCCGTACTATGAAAAATTATACCTGGAAATATCTTGAGATACTTGAAAAAAACCTGGAATTATTAAGGAATTTTTATCCAGGATTTGAGTAGACACTCTTTTATATTTTAATTTTGATTTCATTTAATCTCTTTTTATTAGATAACAAGCGGTCAGATCGTAGCGGCTAAATTCAGTTTCGACGAACGATGGTACCGATCTGAAGTAATTTCGGGACCAGAAAACGGTCTATGCGAAGTTTTCTTTGTCGATTTCGGAGATCGCGAGAAAGTTCGTCAACAAGACATCCTCGAGCTTCGGACTGATTTTCTCAGCCTCAGGCTCCAAGCCATCGAATGTTCCTTGGCGAACGTCAAACCTCGGTGAGTAATTTTTTGTTTTATTCGGAAACTAGACATGTCACTAAGCGGTGATATAAAAAATGCGTACCTCTATTTATAACATTGTTTTTTTTTATAAAACGAGCATAAAAAATCACGTGCGCTGTAAATTTTTCGATTAATTTATTTATTGAGAATTCTTGCGAAAATATAACAAGATTTTTGAAGATTTCGGATATATCAAATCAAAATTTCAACAAAAAAGTTGTATAAGAACCAAGTAGTTGAATTTTCAACCAAAAATAATGAATTTTCAACGAAAAATATAATACATAGTTGCATTTTAAACCAATAAAGATGAAATTTTTTTCAAGAGAGATGAATTTCCTACAAAACAGTTTAATATTTTTGAATTCGAAAATATGAATTTTTATCAAGAAAACTCGTTTTGACTAAAAAGTTGAATTTTCTTTTTTAAAGCTGAATGAATTTTGTACCACGAAGATTATTTTTCTACTAAACTGATGAATCTTCAACAAACAAATTAATTTTTAATAAAGTAGTTCAACTTTTAACCAAGTAGGTGAATTTTCAACCAGATAGATGGATTTTGTACAGAAAATGCGAATTTCCAACAAAATAATTACATTTTTAACCACAGAGATGAATTTTCATATGAAAAGATGAATCTTTAAGCAAAAAAGTGAATTTTGAACAACGTAGTTCATTTTGTAACCAAGTAGCTGAATTTTTATCCAAATAGATGATTTTTCTATCAAAAAATGCAAATTTTCAACAAAAGCGTTACATTGACAACCAAAGAGATGAATTTTCAATTAAAATGGTCATTCTTCAACAACAAAAAATGAATTTCCAACAAAATAGTTACATTTTCAAACATGGAGATGAATTTTCTACTAAAAATTAGGAATCTTTATCCAAAATAGGGAATTGCTGACCAAGGAGTTTCAACCTTTAACCAAGTAATTGAATTTTCAATCAAATATGATGAATTCTCAACAAAAAATGTTACAGTTGATATTTCAATTAAAAAATGTTTTAATTTCAAATTTAAAATCTCTTAAAAAAACGAATATTCCACCAAATAATTGAATCGTCAACAAAGGCAGATTAATTAACAACCAAAAAGATGAATTTTCAACCGAGAAGATTAATATTCTGCTAAAAAAGGGAATTTCTAACAAAGGTGTTCAACTTTACTACCAAGTAGTTGAATTTTCCACCAAATGTGATGAATTATCTATTAAAAAATGTTATAGTTGATATTTCAATTAGAAAATACTTTAATTTCTAATTAAATTAAAAAAAGACGAATTTTCAACAAAATAGTTACGTTTTCTATCAAAGAGATGAATTTTGTACTAAAATAATAAGTAATCAACAAAAAGAAATTTTAATAACGTAGTTCAACTTTTAATTAAGTAGGTGAATTTTTCACCAAATAGATGGATTTTCTATCAAAAGAAGGCGGATTTCCAACAAAATAGTTAAATTTTCAACTAAAGAGATGAATTTTCATATAAAATGAGCTATCTTTAAGCATAAAAGTGAATTTTTAACAACGTAGTTTAACTTGTGACCAAGTAGCTGAATTTTCAATCAAATAGATGAATTTTCTATCAAAAAATGCGAATTTCTAATCAAATCATTACGTTCTTAACTAGAGAGATGAATGTTCAACTGTAATTATGAATCTTCATCCAAAAATAAGAATTTTTAACCAAAAGATTAATTTTCAACCAAAAATATCAATTTTCTGTTCAAAAAGATTATTTTTCAACAGAATAGTTACGTTTTCAACCAAATAGATGAATTTTGAACTACAATGAGCAATCATCAACCAAAAAGAGGAATTTTCAAACCAAAAATACAAATTACAACCAAATTACAATTTTTTAAGGGAAAACAATTTCAAGAAAATACAAATTTCGAATATTTTAAAAAATTTTGTTTTTAAGGTTATTCAAATATATTTTTCCCAACTTTAGAAAATTCAAAGATTTTTGAAAATTTCTGATTTGTTGAAAAAGTATCTAGAAAATTTTTAAGAGAGTTTTTTTATTTTACAGGATTTCACAAAATTTTAGACAAAATTCGAGTCGGTTTTGAAGGTTATTCAGGACTTGCAGAAGGTTAGAAGAAATTTGAATTTACTTTCTAAATTTTCTGAAATGTTTCAGTTTTTAAATATTCGTAATCTGTTCAAAATAACGTCTAAATTTCCAAATAACTTCTAAAATTTACAAATATTTTTTAAACTGATTTTGAAAGATTTTTCAAAATCGAAAAAATAGTCTTAAAATCTTCCAGAATCTTTTTTCAAAATTTTGAAAATCTTTCGAAATGTTAACAACTTTTTTTAAATTACTCTCCTAAAATTAATTTCTAACAAATTATTTTCGTTTTACCAGGAATCTTAAGGAAATTTGTTATTACCTTTGAAACCTTGAAAAATTCTGAAAAAGCTTCAAAATATTATTTCAAATTCTTAAAACATCTAGACTTTATTAAAAAATTTTAATCTTTTTAAATTTGTTCAAAACTTTTAAATATATTTTTAAATGATCCGAATTTTTCTAATATTTTTGAAAAGTCTTAAAAATTGCCAAATTTCCCTTAAAATCTTCCAGATTTTTTTCCGAGATTTTTAGACATCTTTAGAAATCTTTTGAAATTTATAAATATTTTCTTTAATTGAGTTTTTTTTAATTCTGAAAAAGCTTCAAAACTTAAATTTAATTTTTTAAAGTAAAACTAAATTGAAGGTATAGAAAATTCGTAATCTTTATTAATACATAGATAAATACATATAACCTCATTTTATATAGTCGAGGGTTTATGAATAATATCCTTTTGTCATTTTCCAATCATGTGATCAAAAAGTTTAAAAATAGAATTGTTGCCTTTATTATTAATGAATCATTTACAATTTTAATGTTTTCTTTTAGAAATACCTTTTCAGAATTAAAAATCCTCATTTGGAAATTGTGATTGACAAAATTTCAGGTAATACAAAGGAACATTAGGAAAATATTTTCGAAATATTTGGTAATATCATTTTTAGTTGATAGGATTGGTTGGATTTACAGGTTCTTTTAATTTAATAATTGAGTTCAAAGAAGGGTATTTTTATTCCATTTTTTTCGTAAACAGGTTCACATACTTTCAAATAACCTCATAGAGACTTCATTTATACATTCTTTCACATAAAATTTCCATATTTCAGTATTTATTGAATTGTTCAGTTGCTTAATTCGCTATCGTCCATGTTGCTAGAAAGCGAGCCTCCCATTCCAGCTTCACAGACTTCGAGAAAAAGTTCAGGATTGACTTGTTCCATCATCTTCCAGGCTACATTTTTCGTTATACTCATTGCATTTTCTTCACAGTATGCCAAACCTGCCCTCTTCAAAGCATCACAACCAAAATCATCTGATAACAAAAGTCGAGTCGCGACGTTTTCTGGTGTTATCGTCTCAATCAGGTTTCTTTCGCAAAGCTCTTTCAGTCCTTTTCAATAAAAGAAATTTAGATTTGAATTATTAGCTGTAAGGGGCCAGCCATAAACTATGTTACCAATTTCTGGGGGAGGGGGGGGGGGGGCCAGTGGAAGTAACGTTCGGAATTTAAATAACGTTTATTACGTTTTCTGATGATTTTGAACAAAGTTTGTGAATATTGCCAAAAATCGCCCTACAACGATACAGTTCAATAATATCTTGATATTATTGAAATGCACCTTCGTTTTCAGACTTAAAACACTTTCCCCTATTTCTTTTTTCTCCCATTTTCCAGAAATTCTTCCTTTGCCCCTGTTTTCAAAAAACTCCCCCTTTTTCTTGTTTTTTCACTTAAATGCGAACTGATTTAATAGAAACGAATAAGAAAG
Organism: Andricus quercusramuli; assembly: GCA_932178445.1. NCBI lineage: Eukaryota > Metazoa > Arthropoda > Insecta > Hymenoptera > Cynipidae > Andricus > Andricus quercusramuli. The sequence continues at coordinate 16,993 of CAKNXH010061688.1, forward strand.
TCCGACTATTTTTGGTTGAAAAGTCTACTATTAAATTTTTCGTTTGAGATTCATTTTGTTTAGTTAAAAGTTTTACTATTTGGTTTAAAATTTATTCATTTTGTTAAAAAGTAATCTTTTTTCGTCAAAAATTCAACTACTTGGTTGAAAGTTGAACTACTTGGTGAAAAATCAATTTTTTTGGTTAAAGATTAATTTATTTAGTTGAAAATGTAACTATTCTAATTTTAAAACATTACTCTTCTTGGTTGAAACATCATCTTTTGGATTGAATGTTGAACTCTTTTGTTGAAAATTCATTTTTTTGTTGAAGATTAATCACTTTTGTTGAAATTTCATCTTTTTGGTTATAAAGTCAACTATTTTGTCGAAAATTCGTTGTTTTTTTTGTTTAAGACTAACTTTTTTTAACTGAAAAGGTAACTATGCATTTTTGGTTCTAGCATGATATTTTGAAATAAAAATTGATCTTTTCTAGTTGAGAATTCAACAATTTGATTAAAAATTCATGTATTTTGTTAAAAAAGTATCTTTTTTGGTAGAAAATTAATTTTTTCTGTACAAAATTCATCCTTTTTTTATTAAAAATGCAACTGTTTGGTTGAAACTTAACCTGTTCTGGTAGATCATTCAATTATTTAGATGAACATTTATATTTTCGGGTTAAAAATTGAACTGTTTTGTAGAAAATGCATCTCCGTTGGCTTCATAATTTAACAATTTTGTAGAAAATTCATTTATTAGGTTGAAAATTCATATTTTTGGTTGAAAATTCAACTATTTGGTAGAAAATTCAACTACTTTGATAAAAATTAAACTATTTTGATGAAAATTGAACAATTTGGTATAAAATTAACTTTTTTTTAAAAAAAAGTTATATTTTATGGTTGAAAATTCAACGGTTTTGTAGATATATCGTCTGTTTGGCTTCAAAATTCAACAATTTTGTTGAAAATTGATATATTTTCTTGATATTTGTCTTTTGGTAGACTTGGATAAAAGTTAAACTACTTTGTTATAAATTATTTTTCTTGGTTGAAGATTCATAATTTTTTATTTGAAAATTCATCTTTTTGCTTTAAAATTCAACTATTTAAGTTGAAGATAAAGAATTTTAGTTGAAAATTCATCTCTTTGCTTGGACATCAATTTTTTAACTGAAAGTTCAGCTATTATATTTTCGGGTAACAATTTATCATTTTTAGTTGAAAATTCATCTATTTTTGTTGAAAGTTGGACTAGTTTGTTAAAATTTCATTTTCATGGTTGAAGATTTATTTCTTTGATTGAAAATTGAACTATTCCATTTTTAGAAAATTAACTTTCTTGTTTGAAAATTTAATTAATCTGTTGAAAATTCTTTTTTTTTGGGTTGAAAATAAATTTTTTAAACTGAAAATGTAACTATTTCATTTTCGTTCAAAATTCATATTTAAATTCCACTATTCGGCTGAAAATTCATGTATTTTGTTCAAAATTCATTTTTTTTTTGTAGAAAATTAACCTTGTTGGTGGAAAATTAATATTTTTTGGTTAAAAATTCAACTGTTTGATCGTCAAATTAATGATGGTTGATGATTGGTTAATGAGTCAATTGTTTAGTTGCAAATTCATATTTTCAGATTGAAATTTTAATTGTTTGTAGAAAAATCATCTTTTTGGCTTGACAATTCAACAGTTTGGTAGAAAATTCAACTATTTGTTTAAAAATTAAACTGTTTTGATGAAGATTGAACTATCTGGAATAAAATTAATTTTTTTGTTCGGAAATCATGTTTTATCGACATTTATTCTTGATAAGTTTTTTGTTTGAGAATTGAAGTATTGGACTAAAAATTAGTTTTTTTGTTGATTTCTACTGGCTAAAATTTCCTTTCTTTAAATTTAATTCTTTAATCTAAAAATTTGACGATTCTATTTTTGGTTAAAAAATTATCTTTTTTAGTTAAAAATTCAAATATTTGGTTTAAAATTCATCTTTCTTGGTTTCTTCTAAAAAAGTTGTCTTTCTGGCTTGAAAATTCAACTATTTTTGGTTGAATTTGAACCTTTTTTGTTTGAAAATTCGACTATTTGGTGGAAAATGCGTCTTTGTAGGTTGAACATTCACCTGTTTTGATAAAGTAATCTTTTGTGGTCGAAAATTCAACTATGTTGTTAAAAATTGTCCTTCTGGATTGGGAATTCATCTCTTATGGTAGAAAAGTCATCTTTCTTGGTTGAAAATAAACTTTTTTGTTGCAATTTCAATTGTCTTCGAAAAAATTCGTCTTGTTGGTTTGATCATTAACACATTTCGTTAAAAATTCAACTTTTTCGTTGAAAAATCTTTTTTTTTCCCCTCTTTTTTGAGATGAATTTGGGCTTCGTAATTTTTCCTTGGGGTGGGGGGGGGGGGGGTGTCAAAATAAGCCTAAAATTGGTAACGTAGTTTATAGTTTTTAATTGATTGGTTGTAATACCTTGTAAATGAAAACGCCTTGCCAGAAATAGTAATTGTGGAGCCAGGGTGTCCAGATTATCAACATGGTCGCTATAAATATACCGGAGAAGTTCGTCTGTGACTTCTTTTGATAGGTCTGGCAACTCGAGTTTGAATTTCAGGTGCGTCTAGATTAAAAAAATAAATATCATTTTTATCATTTTATAAAGCTACGGGTTGTTTTTAGCAAATCGAAAATTTATTTTCGTACTAACCTGGAAGCGTTATTAAGCAAGTGGAAAGAAACAGTGGCCTGCAATGTTTTCTAGCAATCGCGTGCAAAAGCATTTATCTACGAATATCAGAATTTTATAGCAGTATAATTTCTGCTCTTTATTTTCTCAGAACGAGATTGAATGAGTAAACGCACTAAAATAATGGCAACACACATGATAATCACAAGAGAAAAGGAAAAGGATATAAAACAATATGGTCATCTGAAATATTAAAATGCCGTTAATAGTTAGTGGAAGAAACATTTTGTCGTTAATTACAAAACAAATGCACACTTTTTCTTTCAAGCATAATCAGGGCTGCCACGCAGTCACTTCAGTGAACTTTTAGTCACTTTTTAGTCACTTTTTAGTCACTTTTTTAAAGGAAAAGGCCACGTTTAGTCCTTCAATCCATCTTATTGTATATTTTACGTAAAAAATAATAAATCCCCTAATTTCCCCTTTTTTAAAGCATTTTGGGCCGAAAAATGCGAATTGAATCAGTAGAACCCAATAAGAAAATCCAACTATTTTTGGTTGAAAGTTAATTCTTTTTAAAATTTTTTGATGTTAATTTTCTTGACCACGGTAATACGTAATAATTATTAATTATTACTATTAATTAATTATGATGTTCAAGTTTTTTTGTCTACTGGTCGTTTTATTTAATTATTCTTAATTAATTCTTAATTAGTTAATCCTTCTTGTTTGAAAAGTCACTGTCATTTTTTTTGGTTCATAATTAATCTTTATTATTTACAAATTTAATTATTTGGTAAAAAATTTCATTATTTTAGTGAAAATTCAACTATTTTATTAAAAATTCATATTTTTTGGTAAAAAATTCAACATTTTTGTTGAACATTCATCTTTTTGAATAGAAAATTAATATTTTTTTGTAGAAAAATCACCTTTCTTGGTTCTAAATTGGTTCCAAATGTAACTGTTTGATTAAAGCTGATGGTTTTTGGTTGAAAATTAAATTTTTTCTTGAAAATTTATCCTTTTGGTATTCGAGTAAAAATTACCTTGTTGTTGAAAATTCAACTCTTGTTGTAAATTAATTTCTTTTTTCGTAAAAATTAAATCTGTTTTGTTTGAGGATTTAACCATTTTGTTAAAAATGAATTTTTTGGTTGAAGATTCATTATTTTAGTCGGAAATTCAGGTTTTTGATTGAAAATTATTTTTTTTTTACCGAAAAGTCAACTATTCCGTCTTTGATTAAACAATTATATTTTTAGTAAAAAATTAATCTTCTTTTGATAATAAGTGGAATATTTAAGTGGAATATTTTACTTTATCGAAAATTAACTTTTTTGTCGAAAATTAATTTCTTTTATGGTAAAAATTTCATATTTTTTGGTTAAAAATTAAGCTTTTTTGTTGAAAATTAATAAACAGTTTTGGTTGAGGATTCAACCATTTGTTTAGAAATTAATTTTTTGGTTGAAGATTCATTATTTTAGTTGGAAATTGGGCTGTTTTGTTTGAAATTAATTTTTTTTTTAACAACAAATTTAACTATTCCATCTTTGATTAAAAATTAAACTTTTGTATTAGAAGTTTCATCTTCTTTGGTTGAAAATGCAACTATTTGATTGAAAATTACCTTTTTTTGTTGAAAGTTCATCTTTTCGGAATTAAAAGTCAAGTGTTTTCTAAAACGTTTGACTTTTTAGCTTACAAAACTCAACTCTTTTGATGAAAATTTATATCTTCGGGTAGTAAATTAATCTTTTTTTGATGAAAGTTTAACTCGTAAGTGGACAATTTTATTGTATTTTTCGAAAATTAAGTTTTTTGTCGAAAATTAATTTCTTTTATGGTAAAAATTTCGTATTTTTCAGTAGAAACTTCAACTATTCGGTTGAAAATCCATGTATTTTGATGAAAATTCTTTTTTTTGTTGGTAGAAAATTAATGTTCTTGTTGCAAATTTAACTATTTGCTTAAAAATTAATATATTTTATTGGAATTTCATTTCTTTTGGTAGATATTTCATCTATGTTTGTTAAAAATGCAACTGTTTGGCTGAAAATTGATAATCTGTTTCGGTTGAGTATTGAAGTACTTTATTGAATATTCGTCTTTTTTTGTTGGAAATTGAAATACTTTGTTAAAAACTAATTTTTGGATTAATAATTCATCATTTCAGTTGAAAATTAATTTCTTTTGGTTGAATTTTCATCTATTTTAGTTAAAAATGCAACTGTTTGGTTGAAAATTAATAATCTGTTTTGGTTGATTGAACTACTTCGTTGAATATTAGTCTTTTTTGATTGAAAATTCAACTACTTGGCTAAAAGTGGAATTTCTTGATAAAATATTCATCGTTCTAGTTAAAAATTCATTCTATTGCCTGAAAAATCAACTATTTGAGTTAAATATTAACTATTTTGGTTTTAAATGAAAATTGAACTATTCCATTTTTTTTTTTTGAACATTCATCTTTTTTTACTGGAAAATTCAACTATTTGGTTAAGAATTCATGTATTTTGTCGAAAGTCATGTTTTTCAGTAGAAAATTATTTTTTTTTCGGTTGAAAATGCACCTTTTTAGTTAAAAATTCGTCTAGTTTGTTGATATTGCAATATTTTTACTTGAAAAGTTAGGAATTTAATGCATTTAATATTGAACTCAATGTGGCACCAACATATATTTTATTTTAAAGAATTTATTCCCCTATTTTCGTGAAAAATCACCCTATTTACCTTTTTTAAGAGCATTATAGGCTGTGAAGCCTGCAATATCACAATTTTAATTACTTTAATGAGTTTAATGTATAATTGTCAGGTTTTCTAGTCCCTATTATAAAGAATTTAGTAATAAAATTCATTACATTTTTTTCTAAGCATTACTTTTAAATTTATTCTAGCACTTCTGACTTGGGGTTTCACCCTCGAATTCAGAAATAGAATTTCATCTAATCTTGTAAATACAAGCCGGTAAATTAAATTTATAATGGAACATACATTTTTGAATAGATAAGTGTTTCTATTGACATTGCAGACCTCTTTTTGTGTGAATATTAGTCCCTTTTAGTCACTTTTTGTGTTAAAAATTAGTCACTTTTAAGAACTTTTTAGCGTAAACTAGTCACTTTTTCCACTTTTGTCAAGTAGAACAGTCTGTAGCAGCCCTGAGCATAATTATATTGTTTAATGGAATGTTTAGTTTCGAGTAAGCACATGCTTTCTCTGTTCGACGGTTCGTTAGAAACACTCTAATTTTCTTCTACAGCGTGGACACATACGTCCAAATTTCCATTTTGTTGCTCCCCTAGATGCTTCTTTTGAGGTTCACTCTCACTATTTTCTGTCGTCTTTGAGCCTGATTCCATTTCCGAATCCTGTTCCACCAAAGGCGATATCATATTTGCTAAAACTGAACTACGAGCTGTGATGATGCTGCTGTGGACTGGAATTTCTGTATTATTTGTACCGCCACATGTCAATTTTGTATCCGCAGCTCGTGTGTGCTTCAAAAGTCTTGCCATATCCTAAGAAAAATTATATAATTATTTTCTTTAAATTAAATACAGGCCTCAGACTTACTTTTCGCTACTATTTAAACAAAAATGGCCCTGATGCTGCTATTTTGTTAAATTGCTTCTGAATGCAACTATTTTTTCACTTTGCCCTTAAACATTTTTTTCAGGGAGGCCGCTGGACCGGAAAATCGGGTAATGGCAGTGAATTTATTTTTTGACCTGTTTTACAAATTTTTAAAAGAAAAATCTATCCAAGCACTTAAAATATATCACGTGATGTAATGCAGTTTAAAATAAGTTCAGTTTCAACTTTTTTTAAATTTTAAGTTCAATTTTTAACTTTTTCAATTAATAAACATTACAGTTTACCGCGCGTAATTCTAGAATCTTTTACATTCACATTTTTTTATATTAAGGTGTACATTTTCAGTTTAAACAATTATAAATTCAGTTTTGAAGACTTGAATAATTAAGGATTTTTAAAACTGAACTTTAGTTCAACTTGAAAGGATTTATGTATAAAAATACGTTTGAGTTTCAAAATTCTGCGCGATTTTATAGAATCTCGAAGGACTTTAAAGATTTACAAAATTTCAATGGATTTCAAAGGATTTAAACATTTTTAGAGCATCTTAGGGATTTTGAGAAATTTTAATGAATTTATAGAGAAGAGTGTAAATGAAATGGAATGAAATTTTAACGTACTTTTCTACATATTTTATGGAATTTTATATGGTCATAGGGGATTTTAAAGATTTAAACATTTTTGAAAGAATTTTAAAAGAGATTCAAATTTTTTGAAGAAATTCCAAATGATTTCGTAAGATTTCTAGGATTTTTTACAGTATTTAAAGAATATCTGTAGATACAAGCGATTTTAGTGGATTTCAACAGAATTCAAGGTTTATTTTTATAAATTTCAACGGATTTCAAGTAGCTTTGTCAGATTGTATGGGATTTCAGATGGTTACACAGATTTCATCATTTTTAAAAGAAATTTTGAAAGATATTACAGATTTCAAGATGTTTAACGGAATTTTATAAATTTTTCAAAAAGTGCAAGAGATTTTATCGAGATTTCAACATTTTTAAGGGTTTTAAAGAATTTTGTGGGACTTCAGAAAACTTCAAAGAAGATTGTAGAGATTTCCAGAAATTTTTAAAAGATCTCAACAGATTTTCGGGATTCACAAGGATGTTTCACGTGTATAAGTCAAGTTCAAAATTACTTAATTTTTAACTTGATATATAAAATTGACAAAAAAGCCCATTAATTATTGCAACCAATTTTAGAAGAGAAACCCAAGCGTAAGTAATAAAAAAATATTCGAGGTCATAATTGTTTATTTAAATATAGTTTTTTTCGTATTTATGTTTTTTCTTCCGTTTTTCAATCTTCAGTTACAAAAGCTACTAAAGCTGAAAGTTTTCTTAACATCCTATTCGTCACGTTTTTGTGGAAATTTTTTTATTTAGAAATAATACATACGATTACTTTTAGTTAGTTATTTTCGGAAGGAGGCAATTTTGCTAAATAATATTTAATAAAAACATGACGCATAGGACCCCTTATTTTAATATTGAAAAATTATGTGACACTATTTTGCTTTTGTTTTCCTAAATTTATGCTACTTTGAAGACTATTTTGAATTTCTCAATTGAGTCCGAGGCCTGCAAGTTTAACAGGGTGTCTACCCTACCTGAAAAACATGGAAATGTCAGGGATTTTTTTTTAAATTTCAATATAAAATTGAATTACAATTAATCTTTATTTTTAAAAGTAGCTTTCTATCATTGTATTTAACTATTTTGTTGAAAATTAATTTTTTTGGCTTAAAGTTAATGTTTTTAACTGAAATTTTAAGTATTCTATTTTTTCATTTTCATCATTTATGATTGAGAAAGTATTAATGGTTGAAAATATTGATTATTTTTATTTGAAAATTAAAATGTCTGGTGGAAAATTTATGTATTTTGTTGAAAATTCAACAGTTTGTTTGCACTTTTTTCTCTCTTTTGGCGTGCAAATGTTTTCTTAGTTAATGCAGAAAAGTCGTATTTTTTATTAAATTTAAGTGTGTTTGATTAAAAAATTAAAATATTTTTTAGTTGAAATATCAACTACTAAATTTTTTTAAACTGAAAATGTAACTATTTGAGTTTAGTATTCCATCTTTTTATTTAAAAATTCATCTCTTTGGTTGAACCAAATTCTTTAAACTAAAAATTTAACTATACAATTTTTGGTTGAAAAATTATCTTTATGTAGAAATTAATCTTCTTGGTTGAAAATTAATCGTTTTGTTGAAAATTCATCATTTTGGTTTGAAATTTAACTACTCCAGTTGAAGACTCATCATTTTAGTTGAAAATCCATCAGTTTGGTTGAAAATTTTTTGTTTCAAACTGAAAATTTAGCTATTCAATTTTTGGTTGACAATTTATAATTTTTAGTTGAAAATTCATGAATTTTTGTTGATAATTGATCTTTTTTGGTAGTAATTAATCTTCTTGGCTCAAAATTCATCTCTTTGCTTGAAGATTCAACTATTCCAGATAAAGATTCATCATTTTAGTTGAAAATTGATATTTTTTATTTAAAATTCAATTATTCCAGTTAAAGATTCATCATTTTAGTTGAAATTTAACTATTCAATTTTTGGTTGAAAATTGATATTTTTTAGTTCAAAATTTAACTCTGTGGTTGAAAATGTATATATTTCAGTTGAAAATTCAAATATTTCATTGGAAATTTATAAATATTGTTGAAAAATTGTCTTTTTTTGGTACAAAATTAATCTTCTTTGAAAATTCATCTTTTTCGTTGAAAATAAAACTACTTGGTTAAAATTTGAACTATTTTGTTAAAAATGCATTTTTTGTTTGTTTAAAATTCAACTATTCCAGTTGAAGATTCATAATTTTAGTTGAAAATTCCGCTCTTTGGTTGAACATCAATTTTTTTTACTGAAAAAACTATTCAATTTTTGGTTGAAAATTTATCTTTTTAAGTTGAGAATTCATGTATATGTTGTTGAAAATTGGTCTAATTTTGGTGGAAATTAATGTTTTTCGTTGAAAATTCAGCTATTCCAATTGAATAATCATCATTTTAGTTGAAAATTAATTTTTTTGTTTAAAATGCAACTAATCTAGTTGAAGATTCATAATTTTAGATGAAAATTCATCTCTTTGGTTGAAAATCAATTTTTTTAACTGGAAATTCAACTACTCAATTTTTGGTTAAAAATTTGTCTTTTTTAGTTAAAAATTCATCTTTTGGGTTGAACATTCAAGTATTCTAGTTGAATATTTATCATTTTAGTGGAAAATTCATATTTTTGGTTGTAAATAAAACTACTTGGTTGAGAGTTGAACTCTTTTCGTAAAAATTAATTTTTTGTTTGTTTAAAATTCATATATTCCACTTGAATTTTTTTTAATTAAGTTTTTTCGAATGAAAATTTATCTATTCAATTTTTAGTTGAAAATTGATTTCTTTCAGTCAAAAATTCAATTATTTGGTTGAAAATTATTATTTTTTTAATTGGAAATTCAACCATTTGGTTAAGAATTCATGCATATTGCTAACAAATAGTTTTTTTTTGTAGAAAATTAATCTTCTTGTTTACAAATTCATCTTTTTCGTTAAAAATTCAAGTATACCAGTTGTAGATTCATCATTTTAGTTCAAAATTGAAAATTTATGAATTTGAAGTGGTTTACATTGAATTTAATATACTGCCCACATTAATTTAACCTAAGTTTTTAGTATTATTTAATTATTTAATTGATCGATGGTGCTAATATATTTAAGAATATCTTGTAATATAATTTGTCAAAGCTTTCTAAATTAAACATATTAATTGAATCCCTAGAAACTGAAAAAAAATTATAATAAACTCGCGAAACTGTACACATATTCCGAGTCGAAATTTTAAAAAAATTCGAAATGTTTGAATGGATCCGTAATATGAAAATTATACCGTTAAAAAAACTTGAGATACCTGGAAAAAACTTGGAATTGTCAGGGATTTTTTTCCAGGATTTGAGTAGACACCCTGTTTAAAGATGAAAATTGATCGTCACTTGGGGAAACTTACCTGTGCCAGAGAATGCTTTTCGCTTTCGCATTGGATTATTTGTATTTTCACCATTACCACGAGTTCGCCGTTTTTCTTCAAATGCCTGTCGACTATTGACAAGTCTCGGTATCCGAGAGATATTATGTCTGATGTCGATTTTAATTCTAATATCGTTCTACTAACATGGCAGTATTCCCAGTGATTTACGTCCGCATTGAAAACGGCAAATTGAAACCTGATTTTTGCTTGTTCTGTTTCTTCTACTGAGCATTTTACCATATTTAGGCATAAAACTACTGGATTCGTTATTCTTTTTCCTGTAAGGAGAGAATTTCTTACAACTTGTTACTTGTAACAATTGTCAAATTCACTGGAACCTGGATTTGTACATGGTTTGGGGGGTGGCTCGCCGAGGCCTTAGACATAAATCCAGGGACTCCGAACGAAAACAGGCAAGGCCGCGTGAATCATTTCTGTTGGATTTGGAAGCATGACGCAATCTGATGCAACTAACGCGCTGAGAGTGCGGTCCTCGAGCTGTTTATCACGCTTGACTGAGCACATCCTCTCTTTCAGCCCCGCGGCTCCTCTTATCACGAAACTGTGTAGGCCACCAGTTGTAGGAACGCACAAATCCAGTTTACGGAAATCCAGGTTCCAGTGTAGTTATTAACTGATGAGGAAAGTAATAATAAATGAATTAAAATAATACCTTCAGGTCCTTTCCAAAATCGAATCGAAAGAGTCCATGTGCTGTGAATTCCATTTACGTTGATATGAAAAGGCTGACTATCTATATTACTACTTTTAGCTATTGTTTTCTTATAACGAGAAATTGGCCAGGTATATTTAAAAATGATATCCGAAACTGTTGGCACCAGCAACTCCATTCCCAAGGTGCCTCCTGAAAACCAAAAATTCTTTTTTAATATCATACTTACAGAGAGTATTGAAACGTTTTCTAATTTATTTTGTAATCAGATATAAATAAGGATGGCCAAAAGTCAGGGAAAACCGGGAAATCAGGGAAAAGTCAGATAATTTTGTTGGTCAGGGAAAAGTCAGGGGATTTGGAAAAAAATGCAAAAATCCAAAGAATTTTTAAGACTGTAGGTTATTTTGAAAAAATTCAAGGAATTTTCAAGATCTTTAAAAAGTTTAACAGGATTTCTAAAAATTTTGAATTTGATTTGAATGATTTTGCTTGATTTAAAAAAATTGTCATGTCAAGGGATTTTATAAGATTTCCAAAGATTCGAATGATTTTAAGGGATTTTAAAAGCTCTCAAAGTATGTTAATAAATTTTCCAGGATTTGCAGGAAATATCAGATTTCATGTAATTTCACGGGATTTTATAATATTTTAATGGATTTTGAAGAATTTATTCACAAGAATTGAGGGATTTCGTAGTATTTTGGGGAATTTCCAAACATTTCCAGGAATTTCCAATAGTTTAAAAAATTTTCGAGGGATTTCAAGACATTTTTAAGTATTTGAAATATTTTAGGGAATTCAAAAAGTTTCCAAGGTGTTTTTTAATTGATTTCAATAATTTCAAACTGTTCTAAATGATTTTAAAAAGCTCTAAAAAGTTTCAACGGATTGTATAAGATGTCAAAGAATTTTAAGGAATTTAAAAAAATTCCAAAGAATTTTTAATTGATTTTAATAATTTGAAAGCATTCCAGCGGATTTGAAAGATTTTAGGGTTTTTTAAAACTTCCAGGAATTTTTCAAGAGCTGTAAAAAGTTTCAAGGGATGTCAAAAGAGTTCAAAGGATTTTAAATATTTAAGGAAATTTTTTAATTGATTTTATTAATTCAAAGGGATTTTTAAGGATTTGAAATATTTAGTGGCATTTTAAAAGATGCCTAGGTATTTTCAAGAAATTAAAAAAAATTTTCAATTCCCAACGATTTTTTTATTTTAAGGGATTTAAAAAAATGTCCATGGGACTTGAAAGAATTTCTTTGGACGGAAAAATTTAGAATATTTATATTATAATTATAGGGTAAGAGCACCAGTTATTGGCACCTTAAGAGGAAATTTAGACTTTAGGAAATAAATAAACACATAAAATATTGAATTCTGAAATAGTGATAATTATACCGGCACTCAAAATTTTATACAGAATACACTGGAATGTTGAATTATTATTCAAAGTTGAAAAAAACTTGAAAAATTATTAAAAATAAGCATGTAGTCCCAAAATGTTAGTGCTTGGCACTGCTAACCCCAGTTATTGGCACCCCTCGTCACCAGTGATTGGCACTACACTCACATAACCTCCTCAAACTTCTGTAATTGCATTAAAACATTGATAAAAACAAATTGTGCATCTGAAAATATGAAATAAATTTTCTATTAAAAATTATAAATTTAGTATTTTATCAATTTTGTTTTTGGACAAGCCAACTTCTTTGACAGCAGCTATAAAGCCTAGCCATTTCACATATCTATTCTTCGGCTTATGTTTTTCTTTCCTCAGAGATACTCTCTGACGGGCAAACATATGGCAATAAATAAAATAAAAACCATAAATGTTACTAATTTTCTCATTTTCTACTTCAAACTAGAAAAATTAAGAAACAAATTCAAACATGGATACATAAATATAGTTAAAACAAGTCACCCACCGATTAAATAAAAACTTTGGCTATTTATAATAACATGAATTCCTGCGTAACATTTAAAACATTGTACGACAATATTATTAAACACAATATGTATAAAGATAATAAAATTCTATTCATAATTTAAATAAAACCAATATTTACCTATACCTCGAGGTCTGAAAAGAATAATAAATTAAATGAACAGAACTTTGGAGGTTACGATTACCGGTATCCCGGTATTAAAATGACAGCTTCATTTATTATAATTGTTAGCTACTTTTTCGTCTACCTAGTAAAGACTTTTGTTGTTCCGGCACTTTTAACACTTCATTTTATCAGAAATACGTGAAATGGCTCATGTCAACACAAGGTCTTGAGATTACATAACCTCACTTTTTTCCGGCGAGGCAGGGGTGCCAATGAATGAAATCATTCCCGAATTGCATGGTCTGGTCATTGGCACTGGAGTGCCAACGACTAGAGACCATACTTTTAATATTAATTTCCATTGGCACCCCCCCTAAAATTAATAAATAAATTATTGCCGAGGTTCATTCCTTATTTTGATTATATTGCAAGTATTTCTTTTCAATATTCACAAAAATTGGAACAGATTTACTTGTTCACAACGTTGTTTGAACAAAATTAAAAAATGTTGTCAGCTAAACATTTTCTTTAGAAAACCGGATAAATTCTTGGCACCCTAAGAACTGAAGTGAATTCATTATTTTATAACTAAATTTGACATTATTTTGTATGAATTATATATGTCGGTACACGCAGAAATAATGGTAGAATTAAAATAATACCATCAAAATACGATAAATGTTTGCATTTTCTTAAAATTTAACAAAAATGAGAGAGGGTGCCAATAACTGGCGCAGTGCCAACCACTAGTGCTCTTACCCTATATGTAATTTATATTTAGAATATTTTTAAAGATTCCCAGGGATTTTAGCAGATTTCGCAACTCTAGGATTTCAGGAAATATCAAATTCCGTGGGATTTTATAATATTTTGATGGATTTCAAAGAATTCATTCACATAAATTGAGGAATTTCAGTCGAATTTCAAAGATTTTCTAATATTTCAAGATATTTCTAAAGATTTTAAAGAAATGGAAAGATTTTAGAATATTGCAAAAGATATAAAGGATTATAATATAATATAATAAAAGATTTGGAATATATAAGGATATTTGAAATAAATTTCAATCATTTGAAGTGATTCCAAAGGATTTTAAAGATTTTAGGGTATTTTTGAAAATTCCTAGAGCTTTAAAAAGATTCAAGGGTTTTTAAAGGATTTAAAATTTTTTATGTTTTTGTTTCAATACCAATGAATTTTTAAGAACTTTAAAAAAGAAGATGCCAAGGCATTTTTTAATGATTTCAATAATTTGAAGGGATTTTGAAAGGGTTTGAAATATTTTAGTGTATTTTGAAATATTCCAAGGAATATCAAGAGATTAAAAAGAATGTTAAGGGTTTTCTAAAGATTTTAATGATTTTAAGGAATTTGAAAATTTTGTATGCCATTGTAAATAATTTCATAGAATTTCACAGGACGTGTAAGTTTTTAAAATTAAAAACAAAAATCTAAGAGATTTCATCAGATTTCCGAGAATTACAATGATTTTAATGGATTTTAAAAGCTCTTAAGGGCATTTTAATACATTTTCTAGAGTTTCAAGAAATATCAGATTACATGGAATTTTTCACGGGATTGTATAATATTTTAATTGATTTTAAAGAATTTATTCACAAGAAGTAAGGGATTTAGCTGGGCATTAAAGATTTGAAGAAATTGTCAAGCATTTTTTGCAATTAATTTTGCAGTTCATTTGCAACTCACCCTGAATTCTTATTAATTTATTTGGTTTTTGTTTAATTCATTCTAAAGCCTTTCAAACACACATTGAGTTTTTAGGAATTTCCTGAAATACTTTTGAATTCCCGTGAATGTTTCTAAACTTATTTCAAACTTACTAAATGAAATGAATTTTGTCATATTCTGAAGTGTTTTCAATTAACTTGAATTTTTATGCGTATCATCAATTTCTTCTCATTTCCCTTAAATTCACTCCAATTTTACTGAAATCAGTGGTATTTTTTAAATTAAAATTCACCTAGAATTCCTATAAATTTCATCGAATTCTTTTGAACTCTTTTAAATTCAAAAGAACTTTTTCGGTTTATGTAGGTCACTGTTTTTAAGTAAATTATGCTGTGATCCTAAAAAAAATAAATTATAAATTTATAAATTTAAATTTAACATTGCTTTATTCCATTTATAAAAGATTCTATATTAAAAATGTTACAAGATCAGAATTTTGGTCTTTAAATATTAATGGTCGGGAAAATGAAAAATTAGTCAGAAAAAAAATTAGGGAATTTTGAAAAGGAATTTTTGCGAACACCCTGTACAAACATCTGTGAATTCATATACATTATATAATTATAAATCTTTTGGGGAAGATCATAAATATTAATTTAATAATTTCAAATTTCTAATTTAAAAAATGTTAATAGCTATAAAAATAAGTTTAATCTGTTAAGCTAGGAGAAATTTAAGAGATCATGATTTTGAATAGTTGAATTCGCTAGGACGCTGATTATCTGAGTTCCCAATCTAATTGTATTTCTGGTTTATTATTAGGCGCATCGCAGAAGCAATCCATGCACTTGGCGTCAGACTTCCTAAAGCCTAAACCACGACATTAATTCACTTCTCACAATATCAAAACTGTTTTTCAGTGTTGTTTGTAATTTCTCATTTCACCAGCTATCTTTTTATTTATCAATTCATCTTAAATCTAAATTGGGAATCAGACTTGGGAATTTTAACTTCAGTAGCTGTTGGATCAGGAAAACCAGAAATTTTATAAGACCAGGAAAAACCGGGAAATGTTGGTGGATTTTCTATTTTGACATAAAATTTGATACATTTTTAGAAAACAAAATCTGTCCAAGTTTGATTTCAACAGTTTTTTAAATAATTAGTGGAATTTTTATATTTTTCCATTCTGATATCAGTCAGTTTACAATGCGTAATTCGAAAATATTTTACTGTACCTACAAATTTTTCATTTTAGATTTAATTTTTAAAGCGTACATTTTTCATTTAAATTCAGAAAACAATTTTGGATAAAAAGCATTTTTATAGTTAATCATCTGTGAATGTAAATTATAATGAATTTTACAATTGAGCTGTATTTTAAGGATTAAAAAGTGAATAATTGATTGTACACGACGATACGAAATCAGTTCAAAATTTAAGAATTTCCAGACTTCAACGTTAAAAATTAAATTTTTTCAATTAGAAAGTCTTAGTAGTTAAACAAATGTTTAACTTCTAAGACCGATTGACAATTTAACTCGATTGAAATTTGATAAACTATTTTTAATTTTAAAATAACTTTAAAATAATATTCTCATAATTAGAGGCTTTTATTAAATTCCAAATATTGTTTCAGTCTAAAATTTGAAAATAAAAAATTTGAAACTTTCTAATTAACAAAAAGAACAATTGCTCAACCTTTAGAAATGTTTTATTGCACATTTCAAATCACTAATTATCAATCACATATTCAAAACTAAACAAAAAAAAGTAAACTTTGAACGTTTCAATTTTAATTGTTCTAATAAAAAAAATTTAATTTTTAATTAGAATTGTAATTTTTATGTATAAATAAATATTGATCACCTACTAATTCTAGAAAAAAATTCGATCAAGTTGAACAGATATTTAGAAGTTTTGGAAAGATTCAAAATTAATAAAATTTTTTGTAATGATTTCAAATAATTTTATGGATGTGTCTACGTATACCGAAAAAATTCGGCTATTTGTACCGAAATTTCGGTGCAAATAGCCCTCTGTCTAGATTAAAACAAAATATAGATTTTTGAAGATTTCAAACAAAAAATGTAGAAGCTTTTCAAGAATTGTGAAAGGCTTCTAAAGAATAAATAACATTTTCTTAAGATTCCTAGGAAAATTAAAAATCATTTTTTATTTGGAAAAATTAATTTTAAGAGAATATTCAAAAAGATTTAAAAAGATTTCCAAAATTATTGTCAAATATGAATTTGGATAATTTTAAGGAATTTTTTTTTAATTTTGCAGGGTTTTTTTACAACATTTCAGGAAAAGTTTTCGTGAAAATTATTAATGAAAAAATATTTTAAAAGATGTTTAGAAGTTCTGAAAAAAATAATTTGAAACGTGAATAATTTAATTTGATTCATAAATTTTCAATATTTCGAATTAAAATTTGGAAACTTTTTAAGAATTTTTAAGCTATTCAAAATAAAAGTAATTTAACTTCAGTTTATAAAAAATGTAATCGTTCAGTTTTCAATAATTCTAGCTTAAAATCGCTGAAAATTATTTGCAGCTGAATTATTATTACTTCAAATGGAAAATTTTTTAGCTCCAGAGTTAGAATTTTTCAATTTCATTGACCGTGAAAAATGTTTGCGAACCGGGAAAAAAATCGGGAAATGACCGGGAATTTTTTTCTCTGATTAAAACGGCCATCTTGTGGGTTTGAATTATTTCAATTTTGGATACGTTGAAAGCTCAAAAATACCGAAATTCGAATGCCCTAACATTTTTTAACTGTTTCAGATCAATTCGATATATTTTTCGAAGTTAGCTATTTTTATTTCAAGAAGTTTTCAAACTGGAAAGTTACCAATGACACGAGAAAAAGAACTTTCTTTGGTTAAAGGAAACCTTTCTTTGTTTGAAGAAAAGCTTTTATTTGCAGCGAATGAGGCAGGATGCGGAAACGTAAACATTCGATAAATTGAGAGAATTTTGTGACTGTAGTGAATGATACGAGTATAAAGTTGTTACGAAGTGTAGATTCAATGGTAGTAGAACGGATTCTGCTGGAATTGAGCCAATTCAACCTCGAAATTGTTCGTTCCTGTTTAGTGGGTCGTAGTGGTCGTAGTTTGGTGTGCTCTTGGAATTCCCAAGGTAGACGTGTGTGGAAGTTTATTGCAAGGTCTAATAGAAAGGTTTGAATGTCCATAAATCGTTTGTTTTAGATAGACGCAAATTTTACACTCATTTCTCTATTTCAGGGCTCAAAGTAGTCCCCTGTTTCCCTATGTTTCCCCTTTGTGAGATTTCCTTTTTTTCAGGTTCCCTTTTTGTCAGGTTCCATTTTTTCAGATTCCCTTTTTGTCAGGTTCCCTTTTTTTTCAAACACCCTTTTTTCAGATCCCCCCTCTCCATATTTTCACTTGTCAGATTCCCTTTTTTTCAGATTCCCTTTTTTCAGATTCCATTTTTTCAGATTCCATTTTTTCAGATTCCTTTTTTTCAGTTTCCCTTTTTCAGATTCCCTCTTCAGATTCCCCCTTTCCAGATTTTCCCTTGTCAGATTCCCTTTTTTCAGATTCTTTTTTTTTCAGATTCCCTCTTCAGATTCCCCCTCTCCAGATTTTCCCTTGTCAGATTCCCTTTTTGTCAGATTACCTTTTTTCAGATTCCCTCTTCAGATTCCCCCTCTTCAGATTTCCTGTTGTCATATTCTCTTTTCAAATACACCATCTTCAGAGCTTCCATTCTCAGATTCCCTTTTTTCATATTCCCTCTTCAGATTCCCTTTTTGTCCGATTCCTCTTTGTCAGATTCTCTTTTTTCAGATTCCTTTTTTTCAGATTCCCTTTTTCATATTCCCTCTCCAGATTTTCCCTTGTCAGATTTCCTTTTTTCATATTCCCTTTTTTTCATATTCCCCCTTTTCAGATTTTCCCTTGTCAAATTCCTCTTTTGTCAGATTTTTCTTTGTCAGATTCCCCTTTTTCCATATTCGCTGAATCTATACAAATTAAATATTATTGACATCAACAATAATAAATTATGATACCTCATTGAAGCTTCTTCAGTTTAAATCTGAATAACGATTGTCATTATGTTAATATAATAACAATTATTACCTAACTTTAGAATCATTTTAAGGTAGCTGGAAGTGTAAAAAGTGCTAAACTTAAAATGTCTTTTTATCATGTATAATGAAAGGCAAACTCGATTTTCTATTAATTAGAACTAAATAAAAAGGTAATTTTACGAATAGTTCTGGACTGAAGAAAAAATTTTATTTTCCAATTAATTTCTGTAGGTAGTTTTCTTTTGTTTGAAGAGATACAGATAGAACAAATTATGCCCAATTTTCTTATATAGTTTTAAAAATGGTTACTGAAAATGAAACATTTTATCTTGAAGATGTTTCAAGTCGAATAATGTAAAATTAAAGTTTTCATAATTAGATAATTTCAAATTTAAATCTATCTAAACATATGTGAAAGTATGACTTTGCTAAAAATTGAGTTTATTGGTTGATGATTTAACTATTTTGTTGAAATGTCGTTTTTTTGGTTAGAAAATTAATCTTCTTTGTTGAAAATTGAACTACTTCGTTTAAAGTTGAACTACTTCGTTGAAAGTTGTACTACTTTGATAAAAATTCATTTTATTAGTTGAAGATTCATCTCTTTGCTTAAAAATTTAACTATTCTGTTAAAAATTTGTTTTTATTGAAAATTAATTTTTTTTTTGAACTGTAAATTTAACTATTCCATTTTTAGTTGCGAATTCATAGTTTTTAGTCGAAAATTCAACTATTTGTTAGAAAATCAACATTTTTGTTTGAATAGTTGCATAGAAAATCGTATTTTTTTGATAGAAAATAAATCTTCTTCGTTAAAATAATAATCTGGTTTGATGGAGGATTCAAATCTTTTGTTAAAAGTCCGATTTCATTGGTTGAATTCAACTGTTGTTAATTTTTTTTTAAAATAAATTGTTGGGTTAATATATCAATTCTAGTTGTAAATTTATCTCGTTGGTTGGAAATTTAACTACTTTCCTAAAAATCTATTTTTGTTGTTGAAAATTATTATTTTTGACTAAAAATTGAACTATTCCATTTTTTGTTGAAAATGTATCTTATTGTTATGAAAATTCAACTATATCGTTGAAAGTTCATCTTTGTACATGGGTTAAAAATTCAACTATTTTGTTAGAAAATATTTATTTGTTGAGATTCATCTTTGTAGATTAAAACTGTATGTATTTGTTTACAAATTAAACTATTTTGTTGGACATTTGTCCTTTTTGGTAGATAATTAATCTGTTATGGTCTATTTCGACTATTTTGTTGAAAAGGCAATGTATTTTGACTTAAAATCTTAAATTTTTCATATTGAATTCAATATACCTATAGGTATATTGAATTCAATATTACTTTTATTCAAAAGAATTTGTTTCCCTATTATTCCCGTATTTTTGGGAAAAGTCATCCGATTTCCCCTATTTTGAGAGCATTTTAAGTTTTGAAGTCTTAGACGTTTTTTTTAATTTGATTAGTTTAATTTTTAAATTAATTTATGCAAATAAAATTCTTCTATCGTGATTTCAACTATTGTCACATTAATAAAAAGAAAGTGAGCTTTAAAAAGATTAATAAAAAGATTAATTGAACCGTTACTAATCTGATCACGAACGCCTTCACTAGTGCGCGTCGCTTGTGTTTTTTTTTTCAAATTTAACGTGGACAATTACTTTAAGATTAAGATTCCAGAAAAACGCAGAACACACTGACAGTTTTGTTTTCTTTCATTACGGAGAAATTCAATATGAAATTCAATATGAAACTCTTCAAATTCCTAAGATTTCAAAGCGAAACATATTTCATTTTCAACAAAATAGTCGAATTTTCAACGAAAACATTTTTTTCGACGAAAAAAGAGATGAATTTTCAATAAAAAAAAGACGAATTTTCAATAAAGAAACTTAATTCTTAACCAAATAATTACATTACTAACCTAATTGTTGAATTTTCAACCCAAAAAGACGATTTTTCAAAAAAGTACACTTTTAGCGAAATAGTTACATTTTCAACCAAGATCGTAATCTTCAACCAAAGAAGATTTTATTTTTAAATCCAAAACAGTTGAATTCAAGAAGAAAATACGAATTTTCAAGAAAATATTTGAATCCTGAACCAAAACAGATTAATTTTTAACTAAGCAGTTGCATTTTTAACCAAAGAAAATCAGTTTTCAACCAAGAAGATTAATTTTCCACCAAAAGAACGAATTTTCAACATATAAAAGTTGAATTTTCAACCAAAAATGGAATACTTAAATTCTTAGAAAAAAATTAATATTTAACAAAAGAAAACGAATATTTGATAAAGTAAATCAACTTTCAACCATGTAATGAATTTTTAACTAAATTGTTGATTTTTCAACCAAAAAGATTATTGTTCTACCAAAAAAGACACATTTTCAACAATATTGTCTAATTTTGAAGCCAAACAGCCAATTATCTATAAAGCAGTTGAATTTTCAATCCAAAAAGATGATTATCCAATAAAAAGGTTCATTTGCTACCAAATTATTAAATTTTTAAATAAATAGTTTAATTTGTAACCAAATAGTTGAATTTTCAACAAAAAAGGTAATTTTGAACAGAAAAGTTAATTTTTAAGAAAATTATTGAAAGTTGAATTACTTACCTAAAAATTCAGTTCTTGGATTGAGGATTCATAATTTAAGATGAAAATGTACCTCTTTGGATGAAAATTAAAATACTTTGTTGAAAGTTGTCTTTTGGCTTGAAAATTCTACTACTTGGCAGAAAATTCAACTGTTTTGTACAAAAATCATTTTTTTTTTAATTGAAAATTAATTTTCTTAAATGAAAATTTAACTATTCCATTTTTGGTTAAAAGTTGATCTTTCTTAGCTTAAAAATTCAACTATGAGGTTGACAATTTATCTAATTTGTTGAAAATTCGTCTTTTTTCGCAGAAAATTAATCTTTTGGGTTGAAAATTCAAGTTTTTGGTTGAAAATTCAATTCCCTTGTTGAAAAGTCAACAAGGAAAAAAATAATATATGTTTGTTAAAACTTTTTGAACAATTAACTTTAAGCTTAAATTAAATTCTGAGAATTGAGAACAAGAAAATAAGTATTATCAGTTTATTTTTTAATTTATATAAATATAATTTTCATAAGATTCCTGAGAAAATCAAAAAAGATTTTTGAATATTTCGGATGTGTCGAAAAAAGAATCTAGAAGATTTCAAATAATTTTTTATTTATTTTATAGCATTTTACAAAATATTAAGAAAAATTGGAGTCTTTTTAAAAGATGTTTAGGATATTTAGAAGTTTGGAAGAAATAAAGAAATATTAGGTAAATTTTCGGAAATGTTTCCAAGTTTTTAAATATCTCTAATCTATTTAAAATATCTTAAATTCCTAAAAATATTTTCATCCAACTCGAATTTTTCTTCGAATTTTGAGAAATCATTCAAAATGTAAAAAAATTAACTTATAGTCTTCTAAATTTTCCCAGGAATTTAAAGAATTTTTTTTTATTCTCTTCAAA
Organism: Andricus quercusramuli; assembly: GCA_932178445.1. Classification (NCBI taxonomy): domain Eukaryota; kingdom Metazoa; phylum Arthropoda; class Insecta; order Hymenoptera; family Cynipidae; genus Andricus; species Andricus quercusramuli. The sequence goes on from CAKNXH010061688.1 coordinate 39,301, forward strand.
CCTTTCGAAATTCTCGCAAATCTTCTAAAGTTTATTTTTGAAATCTTTAGGAATCTAAATTTCTAGACAATTTTTGAAGTTTAAGATTCTTTTTGAATCTTTTCAATATTTCTAAATATCTCTTAAATCTATTCGATTTTTCTTATCTTTTAATCTGACCAAATTGAAACATTCTGCTTTAAAATCTTCTACACTTTTTTTCGAAATTTTAGGAAGTCGTATGATATGTTTGAAAACCTTTTATAATTTTCTCTTAAAGTTCATTTTTCAAAATGAAAAAATATTACAAATTTTCATACTAATCTTAAGAAAATTCTTCTTTTTAATCTTGTCAGACCTTCTAAACCTTCTAATCTTTAAAATCTATTCAAATTTTCCCTGATTTTTTTTTAATTCTGCAAAATTAAAAAAATTGACTTAAAATCCTTCAGATTCTTCCTTGACAATTTTTGAAACCTTTTAAAATAATCTCTTAAAATTAATTTTTCAAAATAAAAATTTATTTCAATTTTTCCTAGAAACCTAAAGTTTTTTTTTGTTCATTTTTGTGAAAGCTTACAAAATTCTTAAAACATCTTTACAAATTCTAATTATTTTTGAATCGTTTCAAAACTTCTAAATATCTTCAATTTTTTCTAAAATTATGTAATATGGCAAAATTGCAAAATTTTACTTTGAAATCTTTTACATTCTTTTTACAAAATTTTAGGAAATAATTTTAAAAGTTTGTAATTGTTTTTCAATTTTCTCTTGGAATGTATCACCGAGCGAGTCACGCCTAGCCCGAAAGGGAAATGGCTTAATGGTAAAAAGATTTTTTTTTATTTTCCCATTAACCTTAAGAACATTTTGATTCATTCTCTTGACACCCTGCAATATTTTTTACCTAAAAAAAATGTTAATTCTGAAAATTTTTTAAAATTGTCGCAAAGTCTTCCATATTCTTTTTCCATACATTCTAAAATCTTCAAAACTTAAAATTATTCTTTTAAAGTAAAACCTAAACCATTTAACATTTTTCCAGAAATCTTGAAAAAATTAAATCTCCACAGATCTTTCCTAATTTTGAAGAAACATCTAATTTTTTTCGAATTCTTCAAAATAAGTTTTTGCCCATAATTCAATTTTTCTTATCTCTTTGAAAATTTAAGAAAGTTTACAAATTTTAGTGTGGTAGCGAAATGTTAAGAACAGAATTATTTCCCATTATTAAACAATTTTTCACAATTATAATTTTCTCTTCTATCAATAATGTTTATAAACATTCAAAAATAAATTGTATGATGAAGTTTAATTATTTATTTCGAAATTTTGATATACAAAGTTGATAGTGCAGAAAATTTGTAAATTAAAAATGTTACGTAAGCGGATAAAAATACCCCCGCCCCGGGGGGGGGGGGGGGGGGGGGCAAAAAAGGAACCCCTTCCCCCCTTTTAATGTCACGGAATATGTGAAAGCTCCCTTATTTTTACGATAATTATAAACAACAAATAATTGAATTGAGTAATTCTTAAAAATGGTATATTTTCGTTTATAAACGTTGCGAACTTCAGTGATATTAAGATTCCGTAATTTACCAGTTGAAGGGTAGAAATGCAAAAGGAGTCAAGCGCCATTTTTCACTTTTTTCAGGAGAGACTAAAAACATGTTGTAAATTTAGCGGGACCATTTAAGAAAAAACTAAGAAGTTACTTTCGAGATACTTTCATTGCTCTATCGAACTAAAAAAAGTTTGCTCACGAAAAGCCATCCGGTTTCGAGAAATTGAATGAGACAGGTCACGTTTCGAGGTTAGATTTTGGGTCCGTATCGACTTTTAACATCTTTCAACATTCATTGTGGAGTCAATTTGCAGTTTAAGAAAAAACTAAAAATTTGAATTCTAGCTATTGAATGAAAGAATTGATTTCCAAAAAGTTTGTTTTAAAAAAATCATGCAGTTTCGCGAAATTTCAAAATCCAATTATGATTTCGAAATGGTGTAAAACTGACATTTCAACTTCAAAATAATGACGATAGTAATAATAATTTTGCATATTTCCAAAAAATGAGGAATTAGGTTTCAGGTTATTCAGTGCTGAACGGAAGGGGCCCAATAGTAATTAAAAATAATTAGCCAGTGTCGAGAAAAATTAAATTTGGTTTTTACTTTGTTGTTAGAAAAGCTTCTCGGACTGTGAACACAAGAACACAAATTTTGAAAAATAATGCCCCAAAAAAATCCTTTGGCAGGCTTGTGTAATAGAATTTATCTGATTTTTTGAGCTAATAAACCCGATTTCGAAAATTTGGCGCTTGACTCCTTTTGCATTTCTACCCTTCAGTTATTACAGTTTCACGCGTCTAAAATGTCACATCTCTGGTGCTTCCAATTAGTAGTTCTTGATAGCATTGAAACAACAGGTGCACGGAAATCGTATTTCCACCTTTCTCCGCCCCACGTGTCACGACTCAGGTTCAATAAATTAAATTTCGAATCAAATTGCCATCAAGAGGAATATTGAAAATAGAAGAGGCGGAAATGGTGTACCTAATCAATCGAATATCAACGCTATTCATCGCTTGTTCGAAAGGCTAATCACTCTCGTATCGAGAGTGTTCTGCTGGAAAATCAGATTTTGCTGTTGTGTGTGTTTCTCCAACTGTAGGTGTGGAGATGATTAGAAGTTGATTCTCTTCTATTTCCAGGTGTAAATTGATTTTCCTTATACCTTGACTTTTGTGGAAACTTACTTGTGAAAAAAATTGGAAAAATGTATTTTCGTTTCACTAAATTTCGTAAAATATAAATGACTGGGTCAGGGAAAACTTGGAAATTAGGAAAAAGTCAGGAAATTTGGTTTGTCAGGGAATTTCAGAGTTTAAAAAAATCAGGGAATTTCTGTATGAAGTAAGAATAGTCAGGGCTGTCACATAGTCAATTGTAGTAACTTTTTGAATTTAAAACACTTTTTTAAAAGAAAAGTTACTATAGTGACTTTTATTTCAATAAATTAACCCACGGGCAGGGCTCGGAACGGGTTACTTTTTAGTAACTTACTTACTTTTTCGATCCGCGGTTACTAAAAAGTTACTTATTTTATGAAGAGGTTACTTTTGGTTACAATTTTTGACCGAAATAACAAAATTAATTAATTCATTGATCGTATTATTTAAAAACTTGCGAAAATGTAAAAATTCACATTTTTTCAGTAAATTTGGTACTTTAGAGCCGGGAAAATTAGGGAAAAACAATAAAATAATAATTTGTTCGTATATAAAATGTATAAAAAGGGATATCAATTGAATTATTCTGAATCCTGATAAAAATCGCGATTTAGTTAAAATTGTTAGTTTTTAAATTAAAGTAAAATTTTGTTGTTGAAATTTTAGTTTAAAATTCGTCTTTTTTGGTAGAAAATTAATCTTCTTGATTGAAAATCACCCTTTTGTTTTAAAAGACATAATTTTATTTTAAAATGAATCTTTTTGGTTAGAAATGTACTTATTTTGTTGAAAATTCGACTTTTTCGGTTGAAGATTTCCCTCTTCTTTGTAGAAAATTCAACTATTTGGTTGGCAGATCACATTTTTCTCAAAAATCCATATTTACTGGTTGAAAATTCAACAGTTTTTTAAAAATTGGTCTTTTCGGCTTAAAAACTCAACAATTTGGTTGAAAAAAAACCTATTTTGTTGAAAAATCGTCTTTTAAATTAATTCTACTGTTCTTTATATTAAATTAAAATATTTTTTGGTTATTGTATCAACTATTACATTTTTCGTTAACGATTCGTCTTTTTTAGTCAAAAAAATTAACCATTGCGTTAAAAGTTGAACTACTTTCTTAAACATACATTTTTTTGTTAAAGATTCATAATTTTGGTGGAAAATTCTTGTTTAAAAATCATTCTTTTCGGTAAAAAATTCAAGTATTCCAGTTAAATATTTATCATATTAGCTGAAAATTCGTCTTTTAGGTTGGAAATAAAATTACTTGATTGAAAGTTAAACTCTTTTGTTACACATTTTTTGTTTAGTTGGGGATTAGTCATTTTAATTAAAAACTAATTTCTTTGGTTGAAAAATTAGCTGTTTCTTTGAAAACTTGTTTTTTCTTTGGATGGTTTTCGGTTGAAAATTATTTTTTTTATTTGAAAATGTAACTTGTATTCCAGTCGAATATTCCATAATTTTTAGTTAAAAATTCATCTCGTTGGCGGAACATTCATTTTTTGACTAAAAATTTAATTATTTAATTTTTGGGTATTTTAAAAGATTCCAAAGAATTTTCAATTGGTTTCAGTAATTTAATGGAATTTCAACAAATTTGAAATATTTTAGGTTTTTTAAATTGCTTTCAATAAAGTTTCAAGACTAAGATATTTTTAAAAATTGCAAGGTATTTTCAAGAGCTTTAAAAAGTTTCAAGGGATGTAAAGGGATTTTAACGGATTTCAAATATCTTAAGGTATATTTAATAAATTTAAATAATTTTTAATGATTCTAAATGATTCAAAAGATTTCAGGATATTTTTTAAAATTCCAATGAATTTTGAAGCGCTTCAAATAGTTTCACGGAATTTGAAAATTTTCAAAGGATTCGTAACATTTTAGGGTGATTTAAAAAATTCCAAAGAATTTTCAAAATCTTGAAAATATTGTAAAGAATTTGAAATATTTTATGGTATTTTAAAAGATCTCAAGGATTTTTCAATTTATTTCAGTAATTTGATGGGATTTCAAGGGATTTGAAATATTTTAGGAAATTTAAAAAAAATCCAAGGGATTTTCAGTTGCTTTCAATAATTTGAAAGGATTTCAAAGAAGTTTAAAGATTTTAGGGTATTTTTAAAAATTCCAAGGAATTTTCAAGAGCTTTAAAAAGTTTCAAGGGATTTCAAAACATTTCAAAGGATTTGAAATATTTTAAGGTACTTTGAAAAATTCCAAAGAATTTTCAAAAGTCTTGAAAATTTGTCGAATTGTAAAAAATTCGAAATATATCAGGGTATTCTGAGAGATCCCAAGGAATTCTTAATTGTTTTCAATAATTTGAAGGGATTTTTAATGATTTTAAAGATTGTAGGATCGGTATTTTAAAAGATTCCAAGGAATTTGCTAGAGAATAAAAAAATCGCGAGGGATTTCCAAGGATTTTAATGATTTTAAGGTATTTAAACACATTTTCAGGGGATTTGAAGAATTTCAGAAGTTATGGAACGATTTCATAAGACCTATAAGGTGTTAGGATATTTTAAATGATCTCAAGGTATTTTATAAGATTTTCAAGGGTTTCAATGATTTTAATATTTAATGGATTTTAAAAGCTCCCAAGGCATTTTAATAAATTTGCTAGGATTTCAGGAAATATCACATTTCATAGAATATAAGGATTTTATAATATTCTAATGGGTTTGAAAGAGTTTATTTACTTATAGTGTGGATTTTTGTAGGGTTTCAAAGATTTAAAAAGATTTTCAAATATTTTTTTGGCAATTTGAGTTAATTTGGAATTAACTCTGATCTTTTATTAATCTATTCTAAATTCAGTGGTTTAAACAAATTAGTTTTTACTAAATTCATCTTCAAGTATTTTTAACTCACCTTGAATTCTTAGGCATTTCATCAAATTCTATTGAATTTTTCTAAACTTGTTTCAGACTTAATGAATTCAATGCATTTTTTTATGTATTTGAATTGTTTCAAATTTACTTGATTTTTTTTTAATCACCTTGAATTTTTATGAATTTCATGGAATTCTTCTCATTTCCCTTAAATTTATTTAAATTTGCTCTAATTTGGCTAAAATCACTGGAATTTTTTGGATTTCTTGAATTTTTTCAAATGATTGAAATTTTTTTGAATTTTTTTTAAATTCAAAAGAACATTAGTCATGGTATTGATATACATACATTCATAACTTTTTTCAAGAAAATTAGGCTGTGGCAGCCCTGGGAATAATTAATAACGAAATTTACAAATTTAAAATTGTTTTATTTAATTTATAAAAGATTCCATATTAAAAATGTCACAATATTAGGATTCTGGTCTTCAAATACTAATGGTCAGGGAAAATGAAAAATGAGTCAGGGGTAAATCAGTAAAAAGTCATGAAATTTTGAAAACTAAGTTTGCGGCCACCCTAAAATTAGAAGGATTTCCACAAAATGTACAGAATTTTGCTTTGACTTGAAAAAATTTTATTATTTTAAAAATGCAGCGTGCTAAAAGAACTTCTTCGAGAAAAATATAATTGGAACTAGTGTTCCCCCATCCTCTTTTCCCGTAATCATCAGGTCGATGATCTGAATGTTTGTTTTTTATGTTAATTGTTGAGTCACACATATGCTAAAATCACATATGTCTTATGTTGTGACTTCACTCAAGCTTCAGTTCACTTAATCAAATGCTTTCTACTTCGGTCCCTTGAGCAAATAATCTTTAATCAAAAGTGTAGAATTATCTGCCACATTCTTTGAGATTTATTTTCAACATCAAAATTATTTCAGGCAAAGATAAATTTGTATTAAAAAATATGAATTTTCAAATTTAAGAAAAGTTACCCAAAATAATTGATTCCTCAACCTAAACAGATTAATTATCAACCAAAAATTTGCATTTTGAACCAAAAAAGATCGAGTTTGTACTAAAAGAGATGAATTTTCAGATCAAAAACAAGATTTTTCAACCAACCAAGATTTTTCAATGAAGAAAAAAAAATTTCTACTAAATTTTTGGATTTTCAAACTAAAAACATGAATTGCATTTTTAACAAAAAAAAGTGAATAAATTTTCTACCAAAAGAGATCAATCTTAACCAAAGAAGATTTTCAAGTCAAGAAATAAAAACATCCACCATATTGTTGAATAGTCAGCCAAAAAGGCACTTTTTCTATTTTCAAATAAATCTATTTTCATAAATAAAAAAACAGTTTAATCTTCAACCAAAACAAATTAATTATCAACCAGACAGTTGCATTTTTAACTAAAAAGGGTAAAATTTCTACTAAAAAGATGCATTGTTTAACAAACGACACGAATTTTCAACAAATGAGTTGAATTTTCAAATAAAACAGATTTTTTCTCGAAGAAAGAAACAAAATTTCAACCAAATAGATTAATTTTTCACCGTAAAATATGAATTATCAACAAGATGCTGAAATTTTTAACCAAATAGTTGGATTTTCAACCAAGAAGATTAATCTTTTACCAAAAAATACGAATTTTCAATAAAATACATACATTTTTAACTAAATAGTTTGAATTATGGACGTGATGTTGCTTCAAAGTTTATTTAATCCTTTTTTATTTTATATTATTTTCGTTTCTAAATTTTTTTAACTATTGAATTTTCATCTAAATAAGATTAATTATTAACGAAAAATGGATTAGTTAAATTTTCATTTAAGAGAATTATTTCTCATTAAAAAAACAATTTAAATTTGTACCAAATCGTTTAATTTTCTACCAGATTGTTAAATTTTAAAGCCAACTAGTTAAATTTGGTACTAAATTGTTGAATAAAATTTTTTCTACGAAACAGTTGACTTTTCAACAAAAAAGTTAATTTTCAACAGAACAGTTGAATTTTGAACCAAAATGTACGATTGTTTAACAAAATTGTTAAATGGATAATAAATTAATTCAATTCCGAACCAAATAACATAATTTTCAACCAATAAAAATGAATTAAATGAAAAACCGACGAAACCCAATTTTCTTTCATAAATAAAGTTAATTTTCCATTGCGCACTTTGTGATTTCGGACTGTATACTTTTAAATTTGAGTTTAATACTTGAAAAATTTTATAACACAATTTTGACACTATTTTTTTATTTCTGAAATTAGTCCGAGGCCTGTTATTTATTTTTAAATCTCTGAATGCAACGAACTACTTTCTTTTATCGGTCAGAAAGAAGTCTTAACATTTTTTTAATAACTTTTTGTTTTTCAAGTGCATTTGGTTGTCCCAAGATTAATGCAAAACGAGCCTCAATGTAGCAACCAATATTTTTATTTATTGATGTAGTTGATGGACAAACAGACCAATTATTCTAAATTGCTTATAGTTGAGATGACGTGGAAATTGCTTAAACACTAATTTGATCGTTTGATGACGAATTATGGTTCATTGATACCTGTTAGTTCAATTTCAATGCCACTCGAATTTTTAATACTTCTTACTTAAAATTTAAATATTTTAAATGCTAAATGTGTATACTTAGCGTTTTTACAAAAATCCTGCTCTTTGATCTGCATTAAAACTATTTCAGAACAAGAATTAAATATCTTAAATTTAAATTTCCAGGTTGGCCGTAGTTCAGGGAAAATCTGGAAATTTTATTGTTCTATAAAAAGTCAGGGGTTGTGAACATTTTTTTGCGAAAGTTAGGGCTATTTCAATAATATGCACTTTGAATAATTGCTGCCAAGAATAATAAATTTAAATTTGAAATTCTTTTATTCCTTTGAAAAAAGATTCTGTGTTAAAAATGTTAGAAAATTAAGATTCTGGTTTTTGAATATGAATGGTTTGGAAAAATAAAAAATTGGGCAGGTAAAAATGAAGGATTATGGAAAATGAAGTTTTGCGTCCACCTTGATATAATATTCTTAATTGTATTTTATGTTCCTGGTATATTTCTATTTCTATTGATTTTTTTTTGCAGTCGCTTCCTCCTGACGATTATAATTTTATGTAGTTAAAAATTAAATTTTTTTATTGAAAAGTCAACAATCTTGTTAAGAAGTTATCCTTTTTGGTTGCATTTTTTTTTCTTTGAAAATTTAAATGTTTTACAGAAAATTCGTCTTTTGACTTGAAAATTCAACAATTTGTATGCATTTTTTTGTTCTTTAATGAATGAAAATATTTATTTGTTGAAATTTCTTTTTTTTTTTTGGTCGGAGAATTCATCATTTTTGTAGTAAATACGTCTTTTTAGTTGAAAATTTGACTGTTTTTTTCAAAAAAATTTTTTAAATTCAATTAGTTTTTGTAACTAAAAAATTAACTTTTACCTTTTTTATTGAAAATTGATAATTTTTTATTTAAAATTCATCCTTTTGGTTGGAAAATCTAAAATTTTAGTTAAAAATTTATATCTTTGTTTAAAAATGTCACCTAATTTGTTGAAAATTCATCTTTTTTGTTAAAAATGACCTTTTAAAATGATAATTTAACTTTTCAATTTTTGGTTGAAAATTGATCTTTTTTGCTTGAAATATCAATTATTACATTTTTTGCTGAGAATTCATCTTGTTAGGTTTGAAAATGCAACTATTTGATTAAAATTTCAACTGTTTATGTGGAAATTCAATTATTTTGTTGAAAATTCAACTCTTTGAAAGTTAAACTATTTTGTTAAAAATTTATTTTATTTTTATTTAAAATTACATATTTGTTTAAACTTAAAATGTAACCTTTTCATTTTTTGTTTAAAATTGAGCTTTTTTAATTGAAAATTCGTCTTTTTCGGTAGAAAAATTTCCTCTTTCGTGTTAGCAATGCAACTGTTCAGTCGAAAATCAATTTTTTTGTTGGAAATTCATATTTTCGTTGAAAAATTGGACTATTTTGTTGGAGTTTCGTTTCTTTGTTGAAAACTAATTTTTTAACTGAAAATTCAGCTTTTCCACTTTTGGCTAAAAATTGATCTTTTTTGGTTGAAAATTTTATTTCTCAGTTAAATTTTTAATTTCTTCTTATTTAAAAATTTATTTTTTAAATTCATCTCGTTTGATAGAAATTTCATCTGTTTTTATTGAACTATTACATTTTTTGTTGAGAATTTATCTTTGTAAGTTGAAAATTTAATTATTTAGCTGAACATTTAATTATTTTGTTGAAAATCCGACTTTTTTGTTGTTGAAATATCAACTATTATATTTTCCTTTGAGTATTCAACTTTTTGGTAGAAAATTCAACTTTTTTTTAAAACATTTTTCTATTTGGACAGAAAATTCATCCTTTTGTATTGGAAATGTTTCTTTTTGCGTTGAAAATTCGACTGACTTTTAAGAAATTCAGTTATTTAAAAATTAAAATACAACTTTTTTGGTTGAAGTTTAATATTTTTTGTTAAAAATCATCTTTATTAATCGAAAATTCATCCTTGTAGATTGAAAATTTATCTTTTATGGAAGAAACGTCATCTTGTCTGGTTGAAATAAATTAAGAAATTTTTATCTGTAATAATTAGTATATTCCGTTTATAAAAGATTATATGTTAAAAATGTGACAAGATTAAATTGCTGGGCTTTGAATATTAATGGCCAGGGAAAATAAAAAATTGGCCCGGGAATAATCGGACAAAATGCAGAGAATGTTGAAAATTAGGTTTTCCGGCCACTCTGATTTTAATTAAAAAATTTTTAATTAAAAATTGGGTAATTCAGAATGGAAAGAACAAAAATGTAACAAGCCCTAATTAAATTTTCCTTGAAAGATGGTTGTATTTTTTATAAAACTTTGCTGTCGACCCACTTGAGAAAGTTTGTTATTAACCCTTTCCTTCCAATTAAGTTACGAAAATGATCTGAAGTTTTCATTGACTCGCAAGAGATTAATTTGTAAACACATCTGTTGATTATGAGCACCCAGAAAAATGTAGGTATAATAAAAGAGGATGATAATTACATTGATTAAATTGTTGATCTCAACATAGATTAGAGTGGTTTGGAAATGAAAAATTCTGGTATTCGAAATCGTAACAACGCAAAAAAGTTGCGTATTGGGCTCCTTAATAAGTATAATTAATTTATGATCAATAGGTAGTAGTGCTTTATTTGTTTGAGAATCATCTGATTCATACAAATGGGTTACAGTTCAATTCTAGAACTAACTGTTATTCTAAAAAATAAAAACAAAAACTAAAATTAAGGTTGATGGTAAACATTACCCCAGAGGATATAATCCGTACTTACAACGATAGCAAATAAAAAATCTTGAAGTATATAATTAATTATAATACTCATTCGTAAAATTTACTAACAAACGTAATAATTTTTTTGATAGAATCATTTTCAGGGTTATCTAGCATATTCAGCCAGGCATTCCTTATCTCACACATATTCCTACTTTCGCTTATACATGAAAATCTTACAGTATTAAAAAATTGACATTCTACTAAGAGGTGGTACACAGGTTCTGTATTAAAACAATTCTCATGACAGTAGATACAATAACCTTCAACATTCATACTGCAGGTTTTATGTTTGATTATAAGTCTAGGTATGAACTTATTTATTAACCTTAATTGCGCTATAATTCTGATAAAACTGAGTGGTGTTCTTAACAGGGTTAAATATTTCTGAGGTCCTTCTCGCAAGGTTAATTGAGGATAAAGTATTAAAGCAGAGGACGAGTGGGCTCTCTGCAAATCTTCTAGATATAAGATTTTGTCATAAGCTCTTATCCATGTCGATTTATTCTTTTGAAGAGAGGCAAGAGAAAGGAAATCCCAGTCGTCCTCTATCCCAATTTTTTTAAATATACTTCTAACCTGGCGGGCCCAATTGTATTTCTCTAGGGTTGACAAATCATCTTTCAGTCTATCCAGTTCTCTTAATATTAAATAACATTTCTTAGGATATCGATCGTCGGACATGTTTAGAATTTTTTCTATCCAATTGAGAATTGACCCAAAAACTCGGACTGCAAGGTGGGAAGCACCTGTTTCTAATCTAATAGCACATCCAGCAGTATTTTGTGGAACATGCAGGATTCTCTTATAAAAAGTGGTTTGAACTTTTTCTATAAAATCTAAATACCTGAGACTCCATATATGCGCACCATACATTAAAATGCTGGATATAAGACTATCGAAAATTCGAACAATAGGGAACCATGAGTTAAGTTTTAATCTGTGAATCAGAGAAATCGTTGATCCTACAGCGAGGTTAGATTTACGAACAGCTTCATCTTTTGCCCTGACGAAAAGTGCAGATTGGGTGAATGGGGTGCCCAGGTAGATATAGCTTTTGACAATATCAATCTCGGAGGTTCCGTACATAAAAGGTGGGTATTTTTTGTCATCGCCATGGCCTCCCTTTCTGTAGATCACTATTTTCGTTTTTTCTATGTTGACTTCGAGCTGATTTATCCTACAGTAATCTAATAATCCTTGAAGAATCTTACGCATTCCAACCAGGGAATCCGCAAAGAAAGCCAAATCGTCAGCGTAAGCTAAGAGCAATATTTCCAACAAATGGTCTATTGATACACCTCTGATACCTCTGGCATACATGAATTCTTGTAAATCAGCAATTAAAAATGTAAACATTGTTGGACTTAGAACTTCCCCCTGCATGACTCCTTTCGTTACATCTACCGACCCGGTGACGCCCTTATATCCCTTGATTGCAATATTAGCTTTAGAGTAGAAATCTATGACCAATCTAATAAATTTTGACCCACAACCTTTCGAGATTAATTTGTCCCATAAGATATCATGACTAACTGAGGGAAAGGCTGCTTTGAAATCAACATAGAGTACAAAAAGTTTGCCTCCGTTCAGTCTCAGGCGATTTTGAATCATTGCGTTAAGGGTAAAGATCTGATCTGTGCAACCTCTCCCCCTCCTGAAACCTGCCTGCCACTCTGGAAGGAGTTGCATGTCTTCAGCCCAAGCTGTCAATCTTTTGGAAAGAATCTGCGTAAATATTTTTGTAACACAGTTAACTAAGGCAATAGGGCGGTAGTTAGCAGGATCAGTGACATCCCCTTTCTTGTGTATCATTCTAAGAAATGTTTGAGACCACGATATTGGGACCTTTCCTTCATCAATTATTTTATTAAATAACGAGTTTAAGTAAAGGATCAGATTGCCGGGCAAATTTTTCAAAAAGTCGTAGCTTATACCATCCGGACCAGGGGCCTTACCATTTTTTGACTGTTTCAAGCTTGAAATAGTTTCATCAAGAGTTATGTGTGAGTCAAGATAAGGATTTCGGAAATTATCAATCGATATTAAGTAAGAATTTGGATCACGGACTGCGTAGAGAGATTTCAAGTACTGTTCCCATGTGTTTAAGTCTATATCATCTTTATACGAAGGTTTGAAATTATAGCTATTTACTATCTTCCAGAATTGTTTCGAATCTATTGAATTCGCGAGAGAATCTAGTAAGGAATTTTTGTAATCTTCCTTCTTGGAATCTAATAATTTTGTATGTACTTTTTTACAGTTTGTATAAATCGACACAAAATTAGGATTGAATTTTTGTTCCTCGCATTTTTTAAGTACTTTTTTCAGCTCACTTTTACTTTTTCTGCATTGTATATCAAACCATGGCTTCGAACGAGTTAGTTTTCTAGACGGTTTTACAGTCATGTTAAGTTCTGTCGCTGTCTCTTTAATAGCATTAATTAAATTGTTTGAAAGGTCATCTATCGACAACATTGCAGAGTTAATATTTGGAGGGTACTGAATCATTTCTTTAAATTTATCAGCGAAGTCATTATTCCACTTAAAAAAGGGGTGCTCGAGTAGTTTTCGTAATTTAAATTCGAGTGATCTAGTAACTTCAAAGCTATAGGAAAATGATCGGATCGAGTTGGAACTCTCAGCACTTGGAAATCCTCGATGGACTGAATTCCCACGCTATTAGACCAGGCAAAATCTATAATTGATGAACTTTTTTCTCTTAGAAATGTACATTGGGCTGGGCAGTCGCTTTTAGCTCTCCCATTCAGGACGGAAAACCCATTTTTTTCAAAATTTTCTACCATCTGTTTTCCCCTTTTGTCTAGATCAGCCACCAGACTTGCTCTCACGTCATACAAATTTAAATTGTTACAGAGAGTCTCCTCCTCTAATTGATTCATTTCACCAATTTTACCGTTAAAATCCCCTCCCACAATTATCGAATATTCCGGATATTTCAATGACAGGTCAAAGATTATTTCGTTTATATTGAACAGGAATTTTTCAAAATTAGAATTAGGGCTAGAGTATATTGATCCAATCACTATATTAGAATCATTACCTTCGAGTTTAACAAAAATGTAATCCTCAGCTGCACATATCGTTTCCATTTTATATTTGTTTGCGTTGTTGATGATCAGTAGACCTCCCTTTGCTCTTCCTTTTGTGGATTCTCTGGTAGCCGTACTGTAGACAACTTGACAGTCGATATTACGTTGAGGATACGTAATTTGAGGTGGAGAAGTAAGCCATGTCTCACTCACACATATGATGTCATCTGTAGTGGTATAGTTATATATATCGTCTAGATTATTAAATCCTCTTGCATTCCAAAATATAATTCGAGATACTGGTATTTTTGGAGAGTCGTTTATGAACTTGGGATCGATTTCGAGTTTTCTCCTCCTGGTGTTTCCTTTAAAAAAGGTTTGATCGAATTTCCTTTTTGGGTGTGTTTAATTTTTTTATTTGAATTTTTACTGGAAGAATCTGATTTTGGAGGGCGACCTCTTGCCCTTTTTCTGCTAGCAGTAGAACTTAAAGAAGATGTTGAGATTCCTCCGTCAGACTGATAAACATCCTCACTCTTCTCTGCCACAATGTTCGCGGCTGAGGATACATCTAAGTACTGATTATCCACGAATAGTCGGGTTCCTTTAATTGTTGAGGACTTTCCAAGACTATCCAGCTTTTGTTGATAAACTCGAAGCTTCTTGCGTATTTCTCTTTGTTCATAAGTGAAGTCATTTGCGAAAGATTCATTCAACGACCGCAGATTTTTAGCATTCTTAAAAATTTCATCTTTATATCTCAAGTTCACAAACGTAACTAGGACAGGTCTTGTTCCCTCTTTTCTTCCAATTCTAATAACCTTTTCAAAACACTCAATGGGAATAATAATTTTAGCTTCCTTGAAAATCTTGTCAACCGTGTCAAAAAGATTCTTGTTGTTGGTCGAATCATCCTTCACATTGTAGAGAAAAATATTCCTCGATCTTTCTTTTATATCTAAAAATTCAAGCTTTTTCTCAAGAAGATTAATTTTTTCTTCGAATGTTTTATTCTTCTCTTCCAAAAGGTGACATCTAGTTTTGTATATTCTTAGTTCTTCTAAGATTTTTTCATCCGAGCTCTTCAACACTTTAATATCTTCAGTCAATTGTTGAACACTCGCTCCCGTGGATTTTACATTTTCTTGAACTGATAGCAAGAGAGATTTTAGCTCTTCGTTGGTCGTCATAACTACCGATTAACTCTCACTTTGCACTTCGAAAACACAAAATACGAATAAGATACGTAAGCTCTCAGAAAGGAGTGACCGGGAGCGACCGGGAAACACGTCCGACCAGCTCGGAGGGTAGAACAATAGGTACTATGCGGCTTTACCTGCGCTCGAATTTTTTTTTTAAATATCTTCTTGGCAGAGTTAACAATTTTTTTTTTTCGAGTTAAATTTTTTTTACGTTTCTGGAGGACAAAAAAGTCATCCCAATTTTTTTTCGAATTTTAATCTACCTTTTTCTAAAAGTTAATTTCTATTTAACTCAACCCTGTTTTCGGGAAAAATTCTTAACACCTTTCAAAATAGGAGAATTTTTCCGGGCATTTGAAAACTTTCCAGTGACCAAAATGCACTAAGGAAAAAACAGCCAAGACTCAGATATCAAATTTGAAAAAAAGCGAATTTTTTACATTCTGAATTTTTTTTAAAGATAGAAATACACTAGACAAAAATCGACAAGACCCAGGAATCGCAATTGGAATTACAGCAAATTTTAAAAACTCGAAATTTGATATTTAATAGAATAATATTTTTACTTCCTGTTTTATAATTTTTCAACCATGTCTGTAATTTTTGAACACAGAAAGACACTAGGAAAAAATCGACAAGACCCAGGAATCAAAATTAATAAATTTATATTTTCATTCTTTATGACACTTTATTGCAGAATGAAAATAAAAAATTAAAGCCGCTTCAGCAGTTTTGAAAATTGCTGTTTTAAAAATGTTGTATATTTCCAATTTCGATTCCTGGGTCTTGGAGATTTTTTAAAATGTATTTTTGTCACTGCACAGTTTTCAAGCAGTCGAAAAATTTATGTTCCTATTTACATAGGTGTTGAGAGGTCAAAAAAGACCTCTAAGAATGTGAAAAATTGAAATTCAAGAAAATTTAAAAACTCTGCAAACCAGAAAGTTTTTAAACATTTTTTTGAGCGCGGGTATTACAAATTTATTTAAAATTTTCTCTAATTTTTAAAATTACATCAAATAACTATAATTTGAGAATTATAATGTTTCTTTCTTATATTTTCGTTAAAGAGGAAATAAATCTGACCCTAAAGAAGGAAAAATCGACCGTGGCATGAACAAGCGTGATCCAGTAGGAAATTGTACCTTGACGTTGAACATTTCTTGACTAAACTTCATCTCGTACTATAAATAAAAAAACACGTGCATTGCACTACTCAGCAAATTAAAGTAAGGTGTCATTATTCATTTTTTTTAATACTAGAAAAGTAACAACGTATTTAAAAAATAAATATTTTCTCAAGAAATATTGTTATTATTCACGGAATATTTTTAGTCTTTTTATTAATACTTATGGATTTTATCCGACTTTTATTAATTTACTAATTCTATTCGCACACATTTATCTGAATTCAATGGATTCATTTCTCATTTTTGAAATGTTGTGATATTCACTTGAATTATTTTTTATTTCTATTAATTTCGTACGAATTACATCGAATTCTCTTTATTTTCCTTGAATTCTTCTAAATTCATTCAATTTTACTCAATTCATTGCATTTTTTGTAGTTTTTTTTTAATTTACATTAAAGTCTTTTAAACTCAACTTGAATTCTTGGGCATGTAATTCCATTTTTTTTTAAATCTCTTAAATTTATCTCAATTCATTCCAAATTTAATGTATTCAATAAATTGTTTAAATATTTTTGAATTGTTTTCAATTCTCTTGAATTTTTATTAATTCAATTGCATTCTTCTAATTTCCTGAAATTCCTGTACATTCACTAAAATTTTATTTAATTGATTGCTTTTCTTAATTCCCTTAAATTCTGTTGAATTTGCCCTGAATTTCGTTAAAACGGAGAACCAAAGGATTTATTAATTTTTTTTAATTCCGTTGAATTATTTTGAATTCTGTTGAATTCCTTCGAAATATTTTTAATTCCTTTTAATTCTTTTAAATGTCTTTCAATTCCTTCGATTTTTTTACATCCCTTCGAAATATTTTGAATTCATCCTGAAGAATTTTATATTCACCTTGAATTCTTATGGATTTTATCAGATTCTTATTGATTCATTAATTCTATTCACTCCCATTTATCTAAATTCAATAGATTTTTTTATTTATATATCGAATTCTCTTTATTTCCCTTAAATTTTCTATTATTTCCAATTCTATTGAATTCTTCTAAATTCACTCAATCATACTAAATTTTAATATTTCTTAATTGTTTCCAATTCACGAATTTTCATGAATTTCATAGAAATCTTCTATTTTCCTTTAAATTCCTCTAAATTCACTCGAATGTTATTTCTCAATTCTATGAAAATACTCTGATTTTTAAAAGATTGTTTAATTCTATTTTTTCAAATTCTCATGAATTCCATCAAAGTCTATTGAATTCCCTTGAATTCTTCTGAATTCACTCTAATTGTACTGAAATCATTGGGATATTTTGGATTCTTCAAAACTCGTTTAAATTAATTTGGAATTCATCCTGAATTCTTATTAATTTATTCTGAATTCATTAAAAAAATTTGAATTCTCTTAAATTCTCTTGATTTATCAAACTATTGCTGAATTCTTTTCAAATCAATTGAATTCTGCTAAATTCACTAAATTCTACTCAATTAAATGTATTTAAACAATTTTTTTAATTCACCTTGGAGTTTTTGGAACTCACCTTGAATTCTTAGGCATTTTATCAAATTCTTTTGAATTCCCCTTAATTCGCTCAAATGTTACCCTTGAATCTGTAAAAATTAAATATTTTTGAATTGAAAAATACTTCAGGAGCTTAAACTTGAACTAGTTTTAATTTGGGTTTAAGATCATTGAAGAGATTAGTTTCAAATTTCATTCAAAATATTAATTATAAGAAATCTTGGAAATAAACATAAAAATTGTTTATTTAAAAAATTGTATTTCTTGTCGGACTTTTTTATTTCACTGCCGTCACTGTGAATGGTTTTCCAACTAAGTATATCCAATGTTTAAAAATAAATTATTTAATGGCAGAAAGCATTAAAAAACTATTTAACATTATTTAAAAATATGAAATTTTTTATAAAAAGATTGTTTCCTCATTTCTTCATGAAAATATAACTGAATCCTTCCCCTATTTTCTCCCATTTTTGAGCTCCTTTTGCGCTGTGATCCCTGTAAATATTTACTACAAATTTAATATTTTCAACAAATACTACAGAAAACAATTGCCGGAATTTGCATAATAAGAGATTATTATCTTTTTTGAACCTCAAACAAATTATCTTCGTGGAATACATTTCCTGAGTTACGTATTCCATTTTACGACAAACCTTCACTTTCGATTTCACAAAAAGCTGTGTTCCCTGTACGGAATCTTTGTGATGTAGAAATAACAGTATCAAGAGTGTCATAACATTTGTCACTTTTTTAATAAAAAGTTGAGGGAAAGTGCGTGTGGTTATCGAGTCTAAATAATTTTATTCTTAATATTTTTCTTATATCGAGAAGCAGTTTGCTTTTCCGGTACGACATAAAATATATTCATCCAAAAACGATAAATTACTGCAAAGAAATAATTTTTAAATTATTTAATTAACTTAGTAGTTGAATTTTCAACCAAAGAGATGATTTTTCAACTAAGATGATTCATCTTCAACCACAAAATGTATTGATAATATAAAGCTATTCAAATTTTCAGCCAAGTATTGCTGAATTTTCAACCCAAAGATAAAATTTTTTACAAAAGAGTTGAGTTATCAAGATAAAAAGTCGAATAGCTTGCAAAACAGTTGACTTATAACCCCGCAAATATTAATTTTAATAAAAAAAGATCACTTTCAACCAAGAGAAATGAATTTTTCAACAAAAAAATTGATTTTTAACCAAAAAGTTTCATTTACAACCACATAGTTAAACTTTCAAGCAAAAGAGACGAATGTTTAAAAAATAATTGAATTTTTAACCAAGTATTTGATTTTTCAACCTACAAAGTTAAATTTTCAACAAAAAATATATTTTTCAACCAAGTAAGATGAATCTTCAACCAAATAGTTTTTTCAACAATAAAATTTAATCCAGGAGTTGAATTTTTAACCGAATAGTTGCATTTTACAGACAAAAAGACGCATTTTTTAGAAGACAGTTGAATTATCAATCTGAAAAGTAGAATTTTCAACAAGAGAAGATAATTTTGAACCAAAAAAAGATTAATTTTCAATCAAACAGCTGACGAGTTTTCTGAAAAATTGATGTTCAACAAAACAGTTTGAAGTTTCGACCAAAAAAGATTACTTTTTAGCAAAATTATTAAATTTGTAACTAGATTCTTGAGTTTTTGACACGAAAATGTAAACTTGAAATGAAAGGTAATTCTCAACTAAATAGTTGAAATTTTAATAAAATAATTGAATCCTCAAGCAAAACAGATACATTTTCAACCAAATATTTGAACTTTCATTTGAAATAACGCTTTTTTTAAAAGATAGTTTCAATTTTCAACAAAAAAGATCATTTTCAACCAAGAGGATGAATTTTCTATAAAAAAACGAATGTTCAAAAAAATACTTGAAGTTTTCGACCAAAAAAGCTTACTTAATAACAGTATAATTGAATTTTCAACTCAAAAAGACGAGTATTCTACAAAACAGTTAAATTTTCAACCCGAAAGTATGAATATTCAACAAGGAAGTTAATTTAAAAAAAATACTTAATTTTTACTTAATTTGTAACAAAAAAGATGTATTTTCAACCAAGGAGATTAATTTTCTACCAAAAAAGACAAAATTTCAATACAATACATGCATTTTCAACTGAAAATGTAATAGATACATTTTCCGTTAAAAAAATTAATTTTCAACCAAAAAGTTGCATTAATAGCCATATAGTTTAAATTTTAAGCAAAAGAGACGAATTTTCAACTAAATAGTTGAATTTTTCAGTCACAAATGGAATAGTTAAATTTTCAATTAAAAAAATTGATTTTCAACAACAAACAACAAAATTGTTCAATTTTCAACCGAATGAAAAATGAACCCAAAATATATTAGCAGACTTATTGGATTCTATTAACTCAGTTCGAATTTAAGTTGAAAACAGGAAAAAAAGAGGAATTCTTTTTTAAAAAGGGGGTTAAAGAAGGGAATAAGGGAAGGAGTCTATTAGTACAGTTCTCAGAGACTAAAATTGAAAATACTTAAATTATACATCGCTCTCCAACTGAGGGACTGACCCCGATTAGTCAAACTCGACTATTCTTTTTTTACCCTCTCAATTTAGTTTCGAAAATTTAGTTCAGAAAATTTAGTTTAGAAAATTTTACAAAAGAACTTAAATTTTTTTTTAATTTATAAAGGCCTGCAAAAAATACTTACAATCACATTTAATTTCGAATAATTCTTAGAGATGTCTTGATCTAATCACAGAAAACTTTCTCGGCGAATATAACTGATAATACAGATTATTGCCGATAAAATGCTTGAAAAGTTGTATAATAAAAACACTTGAAATGCAAACGGCAAATAGAGATCTGTTTATCAGTGATCGATTAAAAATGTCTTTTGCGTTGCACGAGTTCACGTCTGCCAAATTGGGTGTCACTTTAAAATTGGCATCGAAAAAAAATCCGAAGTGTTTGCTGAGAGCCAATCTCAACTCGGGATATATCAGCGGTCGAGATCGGGCAACGACTGAGACTTTCGACCAGATGCAAGACCACTTAACACACGTGCGGCTACTGTGTAATTTATAAATGGCGCGAGCTTATAAAAAAAAAAAAAAATGAAAAAAGTTCGACGATTATTATGTTGGAATTTTTTTTTAAAATTTGATAAGGGGCTGTGCATAAGTTACGTAAAGTTTTTTTTCCCTCTAATTTTGAACCACTATCCTCCTTTGTTAGGATCCGTAAATTTTAACCCCATCCCCCTCCCCTATCTTACGTAATTTTTGCCGACCAAATTTTTTTCCTAAATTTATTTAGGGGTCATCCGAAAATTACGTAAGACGATTTGGGGATGGGGGGGGGGGTGAAAAACTTACTGTTATTTATGAATTAACAAAGTAGTTGAAGTTTCAACCAAAAAATATTAAGTCTCAACGTGCAATGTAATAGTTGATATTTTAAGCAAGAAGAGTTTTTCATTTTGAATAAAAAATAGTCGAATTGTACAAAAAAAAAACGAATTTTCAACAAAGCTGTTGAATCCTAAAAAACCCCTGTTTCAACCAGACAGTTGCATTTTTAACCAAAAACGATAAAATTTCTACTAAAAGAGATGAATTTTCAACCAGTTGAATTTTCTAACAAGAAAGATTTGTCAGTGAATGAAGAAAAAAATGTAACCAAAAAGTTGAAATTTTGAACCTAAAAAGATCCATTTGTAACCAAAAATGGAATAGTTAAATTTGCATTACAAAAAATTAATTAAAAAGAAGGTCTACTATGTTGGTTTTAATTTTTTATGAAATGTAAGATATGGCATTTTTGTTTTTAAGACATTTATCGAGTTAGAAGGGAGGAAATTTTGGTTTAAATTTTTTCTGAATTGTAAGAGGAACATTTTTGTTGTTTTCAAGATTTTATTGAGTTGGAAGGGAGGAAATTTCACTTTTCAGTTTTTTTCTAAATTGGATGAGGGACATTTTTTGTTTTCAAGATTTTTATTTGTTCTCGAAAGGGAGGAAATTTTGGTTAAAATTTTTTTTATATTGTAAGACGGACATTTTTTGTTTTCAAGACATTTAACGAGTTAGAAGGGAGGAAATTTTGGTTTTAATTTTTTCTGAATTGTAGGAGGAACATTTTTTTTATTTTCAAGATATTTTAAGCAAGAAGAGTTTTTCATTTTGACTAAAAAATAGTAGAATTGTACAAAAAAGACGAATTTTCAACAAAGCGGTTGAATCCTAAAAACCCCTCTTTCAACCACAGTTGCATTTTTAACCAAAAATGACCAAATTTCTACTAAAAGAGATGAATTTTCAACCAATTGAATTTTCGACCAAGAAAGATTTGTCAGTGAATGAAGAAAAAAATGTAACCAAACAGTTGAAATTTTGAACTAAAAAAGATCCATTTGTAACCAAAAATGGAACAGTTAAATTTGCATAACAAAAAATTAATTAAAAAAAAAGGTCTACAATACAGTTGAATTTTATACCAAGTAGTTGAACTTGCTACCAAGTAGTTGAATTTTCTACCAAATTGTTGAATTGTCTACCAAACTATTGAATTTTCCACCCAAAAAGACGTGTCTTCTACCAAAAATTGAATTTTTAACCCGAAAATACGAATTTTCAACCAAAAAGTTTATTTTTAACCAAACAGACTAATTTTCAACCCAACATCTGCATTTCTCACCAAAAAAATTGTCTACCAAAAAAAGGAATTTTTTAACATAATACATACATTTTCAACCAAGCAGTTGAATTCTTAAAGCAGAAGATTATTATTTTATCAAAAAATACTAATTTCTAACTAAAGATAATTTTCAACCAAAAAGATGAATTTTCAACCAAAAAATTTAATATTTGATATTTGTGATAGTTAATATTTTGTCCAAAAAAGATTTAAATTTCAAATAAAGAACAGTTGAATTTAACTTGGATCCTTAACTTAAAGACTAATTTTTAACTTAACTGTTGCAAAAAAAAAAATTTCTGCCGAAAAGATTTTTTTTTTTGACTAAATACATCGATTTTTATAATTTATTATATTACAAATATTTTTACTAAAAAAATTGATTTTCTACCAAAAAGACGAATTTTTAACAAAATACATCAATTGTCAACCGAGAAGATTAACTTTCTACCAAAAAAGACGAACTTCTACAAAAAGAAATCAATTTCCAACCAAATAGTTGAATTTTCAACTAAAAAGTATAAATTTTTTACCAAAAAAAGCATAGTGAAATTTTCAAATAAAAAATTAATTTTAAACTAAAACGATGAATTTTGGTCAAAAATGAAATTTTTTTTACTTCAACCGAAAAAGATTTAAATTTTAAATCAAAAACAGTTCAACTTAACCAAAAACGACCATTTTTTGAACGAAATACTTGAAGCCTCAACTTAAAGAGACTAATTTTCAATCATCTCTACCCACAAAGATGAACTTTAACTAAATAAATTATTTTGAACGAAGCGGTTAAGTTTTCAACCGAGAAAATTAATTTTCTACCAGAAAAAGACGAATTTTTAACAAAATACGTAAATTTTCAAAGTAAAGTTTCAATAACAAAATTATGAGGCGTCAAAATAAAATATTTGGATTGAAACAAAATACATAACTTTTCAACCAAATAGTTGAATTTTCAACTTATTACTTAAATCTTCAATCAAAGAGTTGAATTTGCAACAAAATGTGTGCATTTTCAATCAAACAGTTGTATTGTTAACCAAAGGTACAAATTTTCAACCGAGAAGATTAATTTTCTACCAAAAAAGATGCGTTTTTCGCAAAATACATAAATTGCCAACCAAATAGTTAAATTTTCAAGTAAAAAAGATTTGTATTTAAATTACGAAACAATTGAATTGAACCAAAAAAGACATGTTTAACCAAAAAGATTAAATTTCTATCAAAAAATACGAATTTTGAACAAAGTAGATACATTTTCAACCAAATAGTTCTATTTTTAACCAAGGGGATTATTTTTTCTACCAAAAAGGCGAATTTTCGACAAAAAGAGGTCAATTTTCTACTCAAAAGGGAATAGTAAAATTTTAAATTGAAAAAATTCAGCTTCAACCAAAAAGAAAACGAATTTTCAACAATTTTGAACCAAGGGCATTCTTTTTTTTACCAAAAAAGACGAACTTTCGACAAAAAGAGATCAATTTTCTACTAAAAGTGGAGTAGTAAAATTTTAAATTGAAAAAATTCATCTTCAACCAAGAATAAAACGAATTTTCAACACAATAGTTAAATTTTCGACGAAAGAAATGAATTTTCAACTGAAATGATAAATCTTTAAATAAAGAAATGAATTTTTAACAAAATAGTTCATCTTTCGACCTAGCATTTAAATTTCCTAACCAATTGTTTAACTTTTGTTGTTTTTATTGAGTAGGAGACGGAAAAACCTCTTTCTGAAGAAGTGATTTGAATTTCAGGATCTGTTGTAAATTTTAATATCAATACTTTGGTTTTTAGTATATTAGTATTCTATTTCTGAGAGTTTTGGCAATTTATTTTCTTACTTTGTCAAAATTTCTCACTTTATTTGTATTTAATTTTAGACTGGATTCTGGAATCGATAATGTATTAAATAATAATTTTAATGATATATTTATATATTAAATCCATTATAGTGATTATGGATTATTTAAAATATTTTGGTAATGAATTAATTAAATTATAGTTTTCTTCGACAGGCTCGATTTGAATTATACTTTCTAAATATGAATTTATTTTAATAAGGAATATTTTTTGTTAAATTCTAAAATTGAAGACGGAATATGTGGTGGTATGAGCTTAGTTCAAATAGCATATTATTATAAGCCTTCGCGCGTCACTCTGTTGCAATGCGCAAGCGTACTCGATAATATTGTTATTTTGATTCTTGGCCCGCTATTAGAGAATACGCAAACCTATTTGCTCGATAAAGATACATAACTGTTTCAGAACCTCATAAATTAAGAGTTAATTGCAGTGTTCCACCCACTCATATTTCTGATACTATATCAATTTCAGAGACATTGTTATTACGCAGGATGGCCACTGGATCGGGAAACCCCGGGAAATAACAGTAAATTTATATGGTAAACTATGGAAGAGGCACTTCTTTTTCTTTGAACATTTTTATGGAATTAGAAGGGAGGACGTTTTGGTTATTGATTGTCTTTCTGAATTAGAAGAGGAACCGTTTTTATTTATAAGATTTTTATCGACTTGGAAGGGTGGAAATTTTGGGTTTCAAGTTTTTCTCAAGTAGAAGGGGCACTTCTTTTTCTTTGAACATTCTTACTGAGTTGGAAGGGAAGGAAATTTTGGCTGTTTTTTTGTTGGAATTGGAAGAGGAACATTTTTTATTTTTAAGATTTTTATCGAGTTGGAAGGAATGCAATTTCGCTTTCCAATTTTTTCTGAATTGGAAGAGGGACATTCTTTGTTTTCAAGATTTTTATCTGTTTGAAAGGGTGAAAATTTTGGTTTTAATTTTTTTCTGAATTATAAGGCGGACATTTTTTGTCTTCAAGATATTTATCGAGTAGTTAGAAGGGAGCAAATTTGGGTTTTAATTTTTCTAGGAGTAACATTATTTTGTTTTCAAGATTTTTATTGAGTTGGAAGGGAGGAAATTTCGCTTCTCAATTTTTTCTAAATTGGAAGAGGGATATTTTTTGTTTTCAAGATTTTATCTGCTTGAAAGGGAGGAAAATTTGGTTTAAATTTTTTTTGTATTGTAAGACGGACATTTTTTATTTTTAAGACATTCATCGAGTTAAAAGGGAGGAAATTTTGGTTTTAATTTTTTCTGAATTGTAAGAGGAAAATTTTTTTTCTTTTCAAGATTTTTATTGAGTTGGAAGGGAGGAAATTTCGCTTCTCAATTTTTTTTTAAATTTGAAGAGGTATTGGAAGAGTTAGAAGGGAGGGATTTTTGTTTTTCATTTCTTCTGAGTTGTAAGAGGAAAATTTTTTTATTTCCAAGATTTTTATTGAAATGGAAGGGAGGAAAATTCGCTTCTGAATTTTTTCTAAATTTGAGGAGGGACATTTTTTTGTTTTCAAGATTTTTATCTGTTTAAAATGAAGGAAATTTTGGTTTTAATTTTTTCTAAATTTGAAGACAGATATTTTTTTGTTTTTGAAACATTTACCGAGTAAGAAGGGAGACAATTTTGGGTTTAATTTTTTTTGCATTGTAAGAGGAACATTTTTTTTATTTTCAAGATTTTTATGTAGTCGGAAGGAAGTTTTTGTTATTATTTATTAATTGTTTTTCTGAATTGGAAGATTTACTTTTTTGTTATTCACATTTTTATTGAGTTGAAGTCGGGCAGATTTTGTATTCGTAACATTTTTATTGAGCTTGAAAGGAGGAAATTTTAGTTTTAAATTGTTATTGAATTGGCAGAGGGAAATTTTGTGTTTTTAAGATTTATATCGACTTAGCAAGGAGGAAAGCTTGGTTTTCAATATTTTATGAAAGGAGGAAAGTTTGTTTTTCAATATTTTATAAATTGAAAGACGGATAATTCTGTACTTTTAACATTTTTATTGAGTCGGAAGGGAGGAAATTTTGGTTATTTATTTTTATTTCTGAATTGAAAGAGGACACTTTCTTCTTTTAAAATTTTTATTGAGTTTCAGGGAAGAATATTATATTTTAAATTTTTGTGCTGGTTTGGAAGAGGGAAGCTTTTTATTTTTAAACTTTATATTGAGTTGGGAGGAATTAAATTTTGATTTTAATTTTTTTCTGAATTAGAAGAGGAAAATTTTTTATTTATGAAGATTTTTATCGTGATAAAAGAGAGGAAATTTTCGTTTTATTTTTTTCTGAATTGTAAGACAGGCATTTTTTATTTTCAAGATATTTATCAGATTGGAAGGGAGAATTTTTGGATTTTGATTTTTTCTGAATTTTAAGAGGAACATTTTTTTATTTTAAAAATTTTCATCGAGTTCGAAGGGTGGATATTTTGCTTATTAATTGTTTTTCTGAATTGGAAGGGGACAATTTTTTCTTTCTAACGTTTTATTGAGTGGTCGGGGGACAAATTTTGTATTTTTAACATTCAGATGAATTACAAATTTGCTAAGCTTCAATTTTAAAAGTTTAAAATTTAAGAGAGTTCCACTTTGAGTACTTTAATTTACAGTTCCGTTTGGACTGCTTCAAATGGAGCAATTTTTAGTTTTAAAAGCTCTAATTGTTTAGTTTTAATGAACTTGGATCATTTTTGCGAACCGGGAAAACCCCGGGAAATGACCGGGAATTTGTTTAAAAAAAAACGGCCACCCTGTATACAGTAATTATTAGTGAATGATTAAAAGTAAACAATAAACAAAGTATTATTTGAATAAGAGAAACAATTAAGTTTGTTTCACATAGATTGAAAATCTTCTTATAATAACTTTTCCGATAATCTCGTAACGCGGAATATTCGAAAGTGAACTTTCAGTGCCAACTTTCAGTAAACAAGAACCTTTAAACTTTAAGAATCACTGATGGTTGTCATGATAAATCTTGTAACGTGTTAATCACGTTCAAATGATAGAACATTATTCCAATATGCTGTAAAAAATTTTCCAGTCAAAAATTTGTTTAGAAATTTTTCTAACTTGGAAGAGGGAAATTTTTTATTTTTAAATTTTATATTGAGTTGGAAGGGAGGACGTTTTGGTCTTAATTTTTTTTTTGACTTTGAAGAAGAATATTTTTTTATTTATAAGATTTTTTTCGAGTTGCAAAGGAGGTAATTTTGGTTGTCAATTTTTTTAAACTGGAAGAGGCGTTTTTTTCTTTAAACATTCTTATTGCGTTGGAAGGCAGGTATTTGCTCTTTTCAGCTTTTTTCTGTATTGGAAGAAGGACATTTTTTTTTGTTTTAAAGGTTTTTATCGAGTTGGAAGAGAGGAAATTTTAGTTTAAATTTTTTCTAAATATTAAGAACATTTATTTTATGAAACAGTAAAAAATTTTCCACTTGAATTTTTTAAACATTTTTTTAAGTGGAGGAAAATATATATTATTGTTTCAGGGGTTCTTGAATTTCAGGAAAGAAGTCTATATTTTTTTCTGATTTGGAAGAGTCCAATTTTTTATTTTTAAACTTCATATTGAGTTGGAAGGGAAGAAATTTTGATCTTAACTTTTTCTGATTTGGAAAAGCAATTTTTTTTCATTTTCAAGATTTTTATCCTGTTGAAACGGAGGAAATTTTGGTTTTGAAGTTTTTTTAAAACTGGAAGCGATTTATTTTTCTTTGAACATCCGTATTGAATTGGAATAGAGACATTTTCTTTGTTTCCAAGATTTTTATCGAGTTGGAATAGAGGACATTTTGCTTTTAATTTTTTCTGAGTTGTAAGGGGAAACCTTATTTAATTTTTTTTTATTGTCAAGTGGAACATTTTTCAAGTTAAATATTTTTTAGATATTTTTCCACCTGGAGCAAAAAATATATTATTGTTTCAGCAGTTATTAAGTTTCAGGAAAGAATTTTTTAATTTTTTTCGGATTTGGACGGGAGGAAATTTTTGTTTTCATGATTTTTTAACTGGAAGAGACCTCTTTCTCTTTAAAAATTGTTATTGAGTTGAAAGGGAGACAATTTCTGTTTTCAATTTTTTCTGATTCGGAAGAGAGAGGTTTTCAAAATATTTATCGAGTTGAAAGGTAGGAAATTTTGGTTTTAATTTTTCTGTATTGTAAAAGGAACATTTTTTCAATTTTATTTTTTTATTGTTCAGTGAAAAATTTTCTAGTGAAATGTTTTTTAAGACATTTTTCTAACTGGAGAAAAATATTATTGTTTCAGGGGAGAATTTTTTATTTGAAATTTTTTTCTTATTTGGAAGAGGGTAACTTTTTATTTTTAAACTTTATATTGAGTTGGTACGGAGAAAATTTGGATCCGAATTTTTCTAAATTGGAAGAGGAACCTTTTTTATTTGTAAGATTTTTTTTGAGATAGAAGGGAGGAAATTTTACTTTTCAAGTTTTCTTGAACTGTAAGAAATACTTTTTTCCTTTGAACATTCTTATTCAGTTGGGAGGGAGGCATTTTCGTTTTCCAATTTTTCCTGAATTGGAAGAGGGGCATTTTTTGGTTTACAAGATTCTTATTAAGTTTGAAGGGAGAAATTTTTTTTTTTTTTGAATTATAAGAGGACCATTTTTTATTATTTTTTTATTACAAAAGTCAAAAATTGTCTAGTCAAATATTTGTTCATGCATTTTTTTACCTAGGAAAAATTATATTATTGTTTCAGGGGTGGAGAATGGAGCGAAAAAGCTTGCGACAGGTTCGCAGATCTTAGTAGCGTGGCCCAGTGGAAGCGTATGTTCGCTTTAGTGAAAGGATATAAGGAAAGAGTAATCGGATGCGGAAGAACCCGTCGAGAGGGATCACCGATACCCAGTATTATAATCTACGATGTTATTGACAATAAGGTAGGTCCTGAGTTCCATTTTTTTCAAATTTTAAACTAAAGGGTGGCCGCAGGTCAGGGAAAAGTCAGGGAATTAAAAAAAATGGCAAAAGTCAGGAACTTTCTGTAACTTCGAAGAATAAGCAGGGCTGTCGCATAGTCACTTCTTTTCTTAAATCACTTTTTAGTCACTTTTGTAAGGTAAAGTCACTATAGTCACCTTTTAAAATAAAAAGATCACTTTAGTCACTTTTCTTTCAGTAAATGAACCACTATTAAATTCAGGTCTATCTATGTATACCTATTTCTGAATTTTCTTGAATTCTTTTATTTTAGGGTATTTTAAAAGATTTCAAGGAAGCTTTGATAGAATTCAATTATTGGAAAGTATTCCAAAAGATAATAAAGATTGTAGGGTATATTTAAAAATTCCAATTTCCAAGGCATTTTGAATAGATTTCAATAATTTTAAGGTATTCCAAAGGATATTAAAGATTTAAGGGTATTTTAAAAATCCAATTTTAAAGGGCTTTCAAATTGGCAAGGAATTTCAGAAGATTTTAAAGGATTTTAAATATTTCAGAGTATTTTGAAAGATTCCAAGGAATTTTTAATAGATTCCAATACTTTAAAGGTATTCCTAAAGATATTAAAGGTTTAAGGGTATTTTTAAACATTCCAATTTTGAAGAGCTTAAAAAATTGTTAAGGGATTTCAGAAGATTTTGAATGTTTTGAAATATTTTAAGGTATTAAAAAATATTCCAAAGAATTTTTAATAGTTTTTAATAATTTGAAGGTATTTCTAAGGATTTTAAAGATTTTATGGTAATTTTGAAACTTCCAAGAAATTTTCAGAAGCTTTAAAAAGTTTCAAGGGATTTCGAATGATTTCCAAAGATTAAAAATATTATAGGGTATTTTAAAAGATTCCAAGGAATTTTAAATAGATTTCAATTATTGGAAGGTATTCCAAAGGATATGTAAGATTTCAGGGTATTTTTAAACATTCCAATTTTGAAGAGCTTAAAAAATTTTTAAGGGATTTAAAAAGATTTTAAATGTTTTGAAATATTTTAAGGTATTTTAAAATATTCCAAAGAATTTTTAATAGTTTTTAATAATTTGAAGGTATTTCTAAGGATTTTAAAGATTTTATGGTAATTTTGAAACTTCCAAGAAATTTTCAGAAGCTTTAAAAAGTTTCAAGGGATTTCGAATTATTTCCAAAGATTAAAAATATTATA
Organism: Andricus quercusramuli; assembly: GCA_932178445.1. NCBI lineage: Eukaryota > Metazoa > Arthropoda > Insecta > Hymenoptera > Cynipidae > Andricus > Andricus quercusramuli. Next base: position 69,801 of record CAKNXH010061688.1, read on the forward strand.
GGGTATTTTAAAAGATTCCAAGGAATTTTTAATAGGTTTCAATGATTTGAAGACATTCCAAAGGATATTAAAGATTCAAGGGTGTTTTCAAAAATTCCAATTTTGAAGGGCTTTATAAAGTATCAAGGAATTTCAGAAGATTTTAAAGAATTTCGAATATTTTAGAGAACTTTAAAAGATTCCAAAGAATTTTTAATATATTTTAATAATTTGAAGGTATTCCTAAGGATATTGAAGCTTTCAGGGTATTTTTTAAAAATTCCAATTTGGAAGAGCTTTACATAATTTCAAGGGATTTCAAAAGATTTCCAAGGATTTTACATATTTTAGGGTAAATATCAATAATTTGAAGTGCTTCCAAAAGATTTCAAAGATTTTGAAATATTTTAGAGTATTTTTAGAGATACCAAGGAATATTCAATTGATTTCAAGAATTTGAAGGGATTTGAAAGAATTTTTTATAGATTTTAGAGTATTTTAAAAATTTCAAAGGAATGTTCAAGAGCTCTAAAAAATGCAAGAGAATTTACAAGATTTTAAATATCTTAGGAAGTTTTTAGTAAATGTCAATAATTTGAAGTGATTCCAAAGGATTTTAAAGATCTTATGATATTTTTAAAAATTTCATGGAGTTTTCAAGAGATTTACATACTTTGAAAGGATTTCAAAAAATTTTGAATGTTTTCGGGTATTTAAAAAAAATCTTAGGAATTTTCAAAAACCTCAACGAATTTTAAGGGTTTTTAAAAGATTTTGAAGAATTTCAAATATTTTAGGGTATTTTAAAAGATCTTTAGGAATATTCCATCGATTTAAGTAAGTTAATGGGATTTGAATTTTTTAACACATTTTAGGATACTTTTTCGAAATTTTCAAGAGCTTTAAAAAATTCCAAGGGATTTCAAAGAATGTTCAGATTTGAAATATTTTAAGGTGTTTAAAAAAATTCCAAAAATTTTCAATTTAATTCAGTAGTTTAATAGGATTTCAAAGTATTTGAAATATTTTAGTGCATTTTTAAAAATTCCGAGAAATTTTCAAGAGCTTGTAAAAATTCCAAGCGATTTCAAAAGTTTCCAATGGATTTGGAATATTTGATGGAATTTTAAAAGATTTCAAGGCCAATTTTCAAGAGATTGAAGAAAATTCAAGCGATTTCCAAGGATTTCATCGATTTTAAGAGATTTGAAAAACTCTAATTCTAATAAATTTTCCAGAAATTCAGGAAGTATCACATTTATTCGAATTTCACGAGATTTGATAATATTTTAATGGATTTCAAAGAATTTATTCGCAAGAAGTGAGGGATATTGTAAGGATTCAGTGATTTTCAAATATTTTTTGCAATTAATTTGAATTCATTTTGAATTCGCCCGGAATTCTTATTAATGTATACTTGACGTCTTTTAAATTCTTTTGTATTCTTTGAAATTCTCTAGAAAAATTTAATTCACTTTAATTCTCCTACTACTCAATTCAGTGGATTTTTTTTAGTTTTTGTTTAATTCATCTTGAATTGTTTTAAAGTCACTTTGAATTCTTAGGAATTTCATCAAAATCCTTTGAATTCCCTTGAATTTTTCTGAACTAATTTCAAACTTATTAAATTCAATTAATTTTTTCATATTTATGAATTGTTTTCGATTCACTTGCATTTCGTTAAATTCACCTTCAATTTTGTTTAGGATTTCATGGAATTTTTCTAATTTCCCTTAAATTCCTCTAAATTCACTGCGATTGAATTCTTTTGCAACGAGTTCTTTGAAATCGATTATTGAAAAATTATTTTAAATTCGAAAGAACATTAGTCACTTTTTCGGTTTGTAAAAGATTTCATTTATAAAAGATTCTATATTAAAAATGTTACAAGATGAGCATTTTGGTCTTTAAATAACAATGGTCTGGGAGAAGTTAAGAAGTTTTAAAAATGAAGTTTTGCGGCCAACCTGAACTAGTATTATTAGGATTCAAGATTTTTCTCTTTGTAAATATTTGTATCCCGTATTTTAAATTTTTTTAGGAAATTGATGTTGGAAAAGAATTGATAAATGAAGATCTGGCTGATTCAGATGAAGAAGTTCTATCAGCAGCTAGCTCAACAATCTCCATATCGAGACGTAATCCGGATTTTAAAAAGAGTTCTTCTCCCCCTTCCGTCTCGAGAAAAAGTCCTGATCCTCCAGTTCAATCAGGAAAGAGAAATAAAGTTATTCAAGAAATCGATCTTACCACACCTAAAGTAAGTAGTTTAAAAATTAGGTAACATGTTGTGCTCCGCGCTTGACTGGTTAAACGTTTAAATGAATTATACAATAAAAAATATAAATGATTACATTAAATTAAATAAAAAATTAAAATTCGAATAATTTCTATGTTTAACCGTTTAGACATTTAACATGCAGAAAAGTTCATTCGGTTAAACTTTCCACCGTTTGAAATTCATTTATTTTTGTAATTTTTGGGGAAAAATTGATATTTTTTAGTTAAAAATTCAACTACTTGGTTGAAAGTTTAACTGCTTTTTTTATTTATTTATTTAATTAATTAAATTAATTAAGTGAAAAATTAAATTTATTTTCTAAGCAAAGTTTTCTTTAAAAATTAAAAAAAAAATTTAATTAAAAAGACTTTAGTCTATAAATTATTCAGAAATGTATTTATTTATCGCAGGCTTCACAGTCTTTCCCCTAATTGCGTCTTTTCCCCTATTCGTCTCTGCCCCTTTTTCTCTTTTTTCATTTAAATGCGAACTGAATTAATAGATCCCAACAGGGAAATCTTTTTTTTTTTGAGCAAATTCTTTTTGATTGAATAGTCTACTATTATATTTTTGGTTGAAAATTTAATCTTTTTTATTACAAATTTTATTATTTTTTTGAAAATTTAATTGTTTTTATGAAAATGCAATAATTTGGTTAAAAATTCATCCTTTTTGGTTGAAAATTCAAATGATTGATTAATTCGTCTTTTTAGGTTGCAAAAAATTTGGTTGAAAATTAATTTTTTTGTTGGAAATTCAACAAGTTGGTTGCAATTTTTTGTCTTGTCTGCCTAATGTTTCTTGGTTGAAAATTCAACAATTTTTGTAGAAAATTAAACTGTTTTGTAGCAAATTCAACCATTTTTGTTGAAAATTCAATTGTTTTGTAGCAAATTCAAAAATTTTGTTTAAATTTTGTTTCCTTCTTTATTCAAAAATCATTCTTGGTTGAAAATCCAACGCTTTTGGTAGAAATTTAATCTTTTTTCGTTAAAAATGTAAAATAATCTGTATTGATTGACGATTCAACTATTTTGTTGAAAATTCATTTCCGGTTGAATTCAACTGTTCATGAATAAAACCTAAAATTTTTGATGGTTGAAATATCAACTAACACATTTTTGGTTGAAAATTAATTTTTGTTTTGGTTGAGAATTTAAAGGTTTCATTTTCGGTTTAAAATTTATCTGTTTTATTTGCAAATTCAACTAATCGGTTAAATTTTTAACTACTTTGTTGAAAATTCCTTCTTTTTTTGGTTGAAAATTAATAATTTTGGTTGAAAATTTATCTTTTTTAGTTGAAAATTCAACTACTTGGTTTAAAGTTGAACTACATTGTTATAAATTAATTTCTTGTTTTGAGGATTCATTATTTTAGTTGTAAATTTATCCCTTTGCTTACAAATTTTAATATTTTGTTAAAAATGCGTTCTTTTTTTTTTAATTGAATTCAACTTTTATTGATATAAAATTAAAATATTTTTTGGTTGAAACATCAGATATTACAGTTTTTGTTGAGAATTTATCTTTTTTGGTTGATAATTCAACTACTTGGTTGCAGATTGAACTAATTTGTTACGAATACATTTTTTTGGTTAATAATTCATAATTTTAGTTGAAAATTTATTTCTTTGGTTGCAAATTTAACTATTTTGTTGAAAATGCGTTCTTCTTTTTTGTTGAAAATTTATCTTTTTAGTGGTCGAAATTTCATCTTTTTTTGGTTAAAAATGCAACTGTTTGATTAAAATTAATCTGTTTTGGTTGAGGATTTTGCTGTTTTGTTAAAAATTTGTTCTTTTTTGGTTGAAAATAAATTTTTTTGATTGAAAATTTAACTATTCGATTTTTGGTTGAAAAAGAATCATTTTTAGTTCAATATTCGTTTTTCTGTTTTGAAAATTTACATATTATGGTCGAAATTTGATCTTTTTTGGTTAAAAATGTAACTGTTTATTAAAATAAATGATAAATTATAAATAAAAAATAAAAATAAAATATATAAAGAATAAATAGAATAAAATAGAAATAAATAAAATAATAAAAAAAATAAATAATATAGAAAAATGGAATAAAAAATAAATAAATAAATAAATAAAATTTTTTGTTGGTTCAGGATTTTACTATATATTCTTTTTGTTTTGAATATAATATAATATAATTTTCCATTTCAAATATACAAAATTATAGAACTTTAAATTTTAAAAATCTACGATTTTTTAGATTTAAAATGCAAAATTCTTCCATTTTAACGATTTGCAGTGTAACAGTCTTGCATTTGCATAATGTATAAATAAAAAGTCTTAAATTTAGATACTTTTGCAGATCAAAAGTCACTAGTTTTCAATTATACATCTTACGAATTGGAGAAATTTGAAGCACCAATCACAAAAATTAAAGAATTATTCATTGTAAAACTTGAAACTCGCTTCATTTTTAATTTTAAAACTTTTCAAAATTAAAAACTAAAATTTTAAAGAGTTGCAATTGAAAATTCTTTGAGTTTAAAAATATAGAATTGCAAATTATTGAATTTTCAAGATTTACAATTTAAACCTGATTTAAACCTGAACATGCTTCAATTTTAATGATGTGTAAATAAAAATTCCTAAATTTAGATGATTTTGAAGATCAAAGGTCGATAGTTTTCAATTCTTAATCTTCCAAATTATTGCAAATTATTCAGTTTTAAAGATTTTTATTTATATTTATTTTGAAGTGTAATTTTTAAGATTTAAAATTTAAAGTTGTACAATTTCGTAGATTTAAAGTGTAAAAATTCTTAAAATTATATGATTTTGTATATCAAAAGTCAATAATTTTCAATTCTAAATCTTCTAAATTGAAGAAATTTTAAGTGTAGATCATCAAATTTAAA
>CAKNXH010061689.1:0-44498 GCA_932178445.1 Andricus quercusramuli
ACCGGTCGAACATAGAGCACTATTCGAAAAACATCATTTGAAATTTTGAGTCAAAAATGTATTGTTCATTTTATCTTTTATTTATTGAACTTTTTTTTGACACAGATTTAATTTTGTTGTTGCTCAAAAACAAGGACTCCAAAATTATTAGAAATAACGGTAATTCAGGTTCAGGGGATTTTAATTCTCGTTGAATTCATCACTCTGTGACAGACACCTTTGTGCTCTTAATGAATTGATGATAATTATAACCTGGACTCAAGAACTCCCATGAATCAAAAGGAACCGGCAACCGGTAACAGATATTTTCTTTGATGCTTTATTAATTTGTATTTGTCTGTTGCACGATAACGAATAAATTTACTACACTCTGATTAAAAATTCTTGAGGGAATTAATAAGTTGATCTAACCAATGTCGACCATTTCATCTATCAAAAACGGCGAGCTAATGGCGATCTAATTAAACTTGGTTAATCCGCCAAGAAAAAAAAATTATTTTGTAAAACCCAAACGAAATACAAAAAATTAGAAAAATATTTAGAAGGTAAATACAATTCTTGAAGAAAACTGAAGCAGCTTAATGTTATTTTCCGAAACGCAAAAAAAGAACAAGGTATCCAATACAATTCAGAAAAAAAATTTACCGCAAATCTTCATTTACGATTGGAATTACACTGTTTGAAAAGAATGTTTGAAAAATTAAAATGATAAGGATTGAAATTTCGACCCACATTTTAATCCACTTCTAAATTGAACTAGACCATACTCATCTGCAGAGATATGTGTTATGTTAAAACAATTATTAAAGCCAAAAAGCCAATTTGCGAAATTTGGGACTTACGTCCTTTTCCCCGAAGACTCTTTAAATGTATATTTTTAAGGTTTGAAGTAGAATTTTTCATTTTCAAACATTTAATTTTCAGTCGATTTTTTTCTACGCAATACGCAATTAATTTTCCGTACACAAATATCTCCATCCATTTTTGAATTTCACTAATCATTACAGAAATTATTTTGAATTTGACATTTTCCACGTAAAATTTACATTGCGTTAATAATTCGGAATGCGCCAAAACTTTTTTGTACTGTGATTTGCCATTTGCTCATTTGAAAATAATCACAATTTAAGATTTATCATTTTGGAAAATACTTCAAATTGCAATATATATCATTCCACATGCTTTAAATGAGATTTTTCACTTTTTGAGCCTCAAATAAAAAATATCAAATCTTGTATCTCTACAAATTAAAATATGTTCAGTAACAAGTGGGTCCAAATTAATTTCTAAAGTTGAAAATCATCAATATAAAACTTCACAATCACTAGTACTGTTTTTTTTTTACAATTGTAAATATGACTGCGGGACGAATTTAGGACGTCTGAAGAACCCCGAAAAAAAAAATTCCCGACACTGTAAAATTCCCGAAGAAGAATATATATGGGAAAATTCCCGGCCGAAAATTCGATTTTTACATTTACATTATTTAGGATTTTCAAATTTCGGAAGTTTCATGATTTCGGGAATTTTCCATTCGAATATTTTCTTTTTTCGGGATTTTTCAATAATCCCTTCAATTTTTCAAATTGATAAGATTTACTTATTTCAATTGAAAATTACGATTTCACAGTACAATTCATTACACTCAAATGTTGAAAATTGTCCAAGTTTGATAGGTTAACTGCATTTTTAGATTTCCTGCAGAGAAAATTTTATTTCCGTGTAACTATTCAAATTAGCTAAATTAGATTATGTACGGATCAAATATTTGGCTTAAGAAAGATCACAGAAAAAAGTTTGAGAGTAAGGAAAGAAGTTTTATGTGCATTTGATGAACTGGAAAAAGCGTTTGACAAGGTGAATAGAAGTAAACTTTGGAAAGTCCTCAAAGAGTACGCCGGAGTCAATGGATGGCTCCTACAAGCATAATAAAAACAATATGTGCTGGTAGCAAAGCGAGAGTAAGGGTTAATGGGAAACTGAGTGACGGGTTATGCAAGATGTTAGGCAAGGATTGGTTATGTTTTCATGGCTGTTTATCATATTTATGGATAATTGTCTAAGAATGGCCCTCTTCGACGTGGAAGGTGTAGATCTTGAAACTATGAAGGTACGTGGGTTAGCTTTCGCAGATGACAAGATTGCTATGGCAGAATCAATCGAGGACTTGCAAAGAATGTTGAGCAAACTTAATACAAGTATGAAGAACATGGCAGGAATTTCATGTTATTCGAGTAAATTTTACTCTCATCCTTTTCTTGTTAGATCCACGTCTCGATACTGTACAGCACAGTGTGTATAAATATAGAATTATGTATTGCCCTTTTAGCTTCACTTGATATTTGTTTATTTTTGATAATGGGCCATGCTCTACCGATAACCTTCTTACCCTCGTTTATACGCCTATCTAACTCTCTATCTATCTTTCCGTCACTAGTGAATAGGCTACCAACATATACGTACTTTTCAACTTCTTCTATTCTCTCATCATAGAGGACAATGTTGCACATTCCTTTCAAACCTTTTCCTTCAAAGACCATAATTTTTTGTTTTACTTACGTTAATTTTGATATACACTCCTGATCATAATTCAAGTCCGCCTTTTAACACACCCTTTTCTATGTTTCTGAAGTCGCATCCCCTTTTCTTTGTTTCAGGTATACACATGAAATATCTAGTTTCCTTAAGTGCATGATTTCTCGACATTGTTGGGAATACAACAGTATTCAATTCCCCAAATTAAGAACCTTCATTACCTACCATAACCTAACAATATTGTTTTTAAAATTTTCAACAATAAATTATTTTTCTTATTTATGAAAAGATCTTTTGTTGATATTGAGAATATAAGAGTACTGCAGTTGATGTAACTGTTCACGTCTTCAAGTCGGGTCGATTGATCTATTTTAACGAACTTTTGAAGACCATTATTCTTGATTATTCAATAGCTAGGGTAAAAGTACCAATTTTTTGTGACCCCCCCCCCCCCCCTTCCGAATGGTGGGCACTCTTCTCTTGTTTTTTATTGAATAATAAGAGATAAGAGATACATAGCAATTAGTTTTTGATTTTTTACAATTGTGCAGACATTTTTGTGTAACAATATGTATTCATCTTATGCTAAACAATGACCTGTGTACCGGAATTAAAAAATTCAGCTTTATTTCCAGGGTACCAAGAATATTTCAGGTTTACGAAAAAAAATGCAGATAATTTTAGTTTTTAATTTACCCGTAGCAACGTTATAATTAATGGAAGTGACTATATATAGAATTCCTGAAAATAAAACTATTTGACTATTTTCTTTTCGGAACATTTTGAGAATATGTAAAAATTGTTACTAATATGATAACTAGGATTTGACTATCATTTATATAATAAATAATAGGGGGTGCCAATAAATTGTCAATCAAAAGCATAGTATGCAATTTTTTGCATCCCCTTGCCAAGAATTGGGTTTTAAGTTCTTGCAATGATTTCCAGGCTTGGCAATCGGAAAAAAAGGTTCGGATCGTTTGTTGTGTTTAAACAGTGAGAATAAAAAACTAAAGTACAGACAAAAACGATATTTCAAAGTAAATTACTGGAGCTGTACTCAAACAAATGCAATATCCTGATGTCTGTTATTTAGAAATAAGAGTGAATTTGCTACTTAGTTATATGTAGATTTAACCACAAATAGTTCTAATGCATCACTCAAAACTAGTTCGTCCAACAAAAATTCGAATGTAATTTTTAACACTTCTGAAAATTTGGTTGAATAACGATAAGACTGATTTGAATTGTGTATAGAGAGAGAAAAGAAATGTTTATTGCGTTTCCCAAGATTGCAAGTCAGTATGCAAATAAGGAAACATTACACGAATCTATAGACTTGAGTTGCGAAGCGATTTCACCAAAAAACGTACAAGAAATTGTTCTAAGATGTATGAAAAATGGAAATATACAAGATTATTCGCGTTATTCTCCAATCCCAAAACGAAAAGGGAGGCAAAGGAAGGAAGTTTGAAAGCAAGAATGAAAACGGCGAAAAGAAATTTTATAAAAAGACAAAGAAGATATAAAAAGAAACAAAAGAGACTAAGAACAAAAAAATCAATTTTCAAATATTAAATATTATACTGATTCTGCTAAAGCAGTCAAAAGAAGACGAGGATCACCACCTAAGCATTCATACTAGAGAGAAGCTGATAATTAAGTAATTTAAGCCAGACTATTTGTTTATAAATCAAAATAATTTATGAAAAATGTTACTCTTCACTATTCACTTCTTAATTATAATATTAACTTTCAGTTTAATATTATTCCTTCACCATTTCCTTTTCATATGACAGGAGTGCCAAGAATTGGGTCAACACATGTCAACACAGAAAAAACTGAGGGATCAGTAATGCTGCGGCTCAATTGAAACTTGGGATCATTTAGAACTTAGGCTCTAAAGGAACTCTTATTTAGGGTTCCTTTTTAGTTTGTTCATATCCGATAGATGGCCATCGGCGGTTGCCGACGTTTTTCAACTGCGCATGTGCCGAGAAGCGCGGGCCTATTTGAAATCAATAAATACTATGAACAGTCATACAGATAAATGTTAACAAATTTTTTTATTCTTATTTAAAACAAATTAAATTGAATTATAGAAATACCTAGCTTCTTGAAAAAATTTTATATTAACCTAATATTGAAAGTGTATATTATATCATTTTGAATAGTCCCGCGCTTTTCGGGCATGCGCAGTGGAAAACTTCGGATTTGCAAAATAACCTTAAAAACTGTCACATTTCATGTGCGATATCTTCCTTTCAAGAATGACTAATGTCTATGATTTTAGTTTCTTCATTAAATTTTTTCCAGTGCAATATTATTTAATTCCAATTATAAAGCATAATGTGCATCATAATCTTGTGCCATCTTTGAAGTGAGTCAAGGCAGAAGTGAGAAAAGGGCTCTATTAGAACCATTTGAATCCACACTTGGGTTCATTTCGAATCCATTTATCATTTTGGGTTCCTTTTCAGCAAGAGAGGTTCCTTTTTGTTGCAGCTCCTTTGGAACCAAAAATTGGTTCTAATAGAAACCCCAGTTTTTTCTGTGAAGAATTGCGTCAACCCTGTCAAGAATTGCGTTTCTACGCTCACGAGCTTATTTCAATTATTTTTTCAGTTTCTGATCAATATTCAGGTAAATGAAGCTCAGCATTTGGTACCTTAATTAATTTTCACTGTTTATATTATTACATTCATCAGACTTACCTGCCAACAACTAGATACCTTGCCCTACGCCCTACGGCCTACTCAGAAAGATTTTTAAAACTAGCTGTGAATTCGATTTCGAGTGTTTCCACTTTGTTTGTATTTATAATTATATGGTGCTCATTTCACGAGCACTTTGCTTCCCGATAGCAAATGTATTTGCTTCCTCATAGAGGAAGCATTAGTTATTTTTTTCAATAATAGGCAAACCGAAGTCTTCATTTTGCTCAATTTAAAAATAGAAATTTACCAAAAATGAAAAATTACAGAATAATACAAAAATGTTTTAAATAACAAGACAAATCAGACAAATCAAATCTTGGGTTCGAAATAATAATTTTTTGAGCTGGAAAAGGGAAAGGAAAAGTTCTGTCGCACCCTATCCCTTTCCCAGCTTTACGATTTCTTCACAAAACTTGTCATAATATTACTCTATTTGAAAATTTATGATCAAAAAGTCTTTTCTATTCATGCATCAACTTTAAATTATGTCGGTGAAAAAAGTTTTTCTGTTTGAACCTGATGATTCAGATATTATAAATGAGCAGAAATTCCCTAATCTTCAATAAAGTGTATTATTATTATTATAGATCAATCAATTTGCCTTGAATCAAGAGATTTTTTCCGTTCTTGCATCAATTTTGAATTATGTTACTGAAAAGAAGTTTTACTATGAAAAACCGTGTTTTCAAATATTATGCAATTTCACAATTTCCATACTCTCCAATAAAATGTCTTAATATTATAGGTCAATCGATTCATCTCGAATCAACACATATTTTCTGTTCTTGCGTCAACTTTGAATTATGTTAATGAAAACAGTTTTACTATAAAAAAAAAACGATTTTCAAAATATATAAATTACCATAACTTCCCTACTCTTTGATAAAATGCATTATTATTGTAGGTCAATCGATTCGTTTTGAACCAAGGAATCTTTTATATTCTTGCATCAACTGTGAATTATGCTAGTGAAAAAAGTTTTACTATAAAAAACCGTATTTTCAAATATTATGCATTACCATAGCTTCCTTACTGTTCAATAAAATTCATTAATATTATAGGTCAATCGATTCGACTCGAATCAACACATCTTTTCTGTTTTTACATCAACTTTAAATTATGTTAATGAAAAAAGTTTTACTATAAGAAACCGATTTTCAAAATATATAAATTACCATAACTTCCCTACTCTTTGATAAAATGCATTATTATTGTAGGTCAATCGATTCGTTTTGAACCAAGGAATCTTTTATACTCTTGCATCAACTCTGAATTATGCTAAAGAAAAAAGTTTTACTATAAAAAACCGATTTTCAAAATATATAAATTACCATAACTTCCCTACTCTTCAATAAAATGTATTAATATTATAGGTTAATCGATTCGTCCCGAACCAAGGCATCTTTTATATTCTTGCGTCAACTTTGAATTATGCGAATGAAAAAAAGTTTTGCTATGAAAAACCGATTTTTAAAATATTATTGAGTGCTAGAAAAAAATGCATTAAATATTTTTTGAAATCCTTCGGTCAGTTTCAAGATATTAGTGAGGAAAATAAGCTCTCCAAATTTCATCAATTTATCTGCAACCGCCGTGTGGAAATCTGCCCAATTAAGCCCAGTTAATAAGTGGGCGCCAACTGGGTCCCAGCTGGGCGGTTCGGGTAAAAAGTTTAATTAATTAAAGCGAGTTATATCAATTATACGACAGGCGGAAGGCAATCTCCCACTAATATTATAAATTTTTTAGTTATTCCGATTTCTCAATTATGAAAATTTGAGCCAATAAAACCAAAGAATGTTTACGTCCTGTTTGGACTTATACCGGGTATACCCACGTTGCTCCCATATAGTGTGCGCCGCCGTAGAAAACAAGTCGGGTCCCACATGGAAATCTCAGTCGCTGTCAGTTACTATTACTAAATCTAGTATTTACAGACAATGGGTGAATTAAGTAAAAAAAGGTGTGCGAATAATAAATTACGTTTACGTGTGAGAAAACATCGAGCGATCAGTGGAGTTATAATAAGGAGTAAATTTGAAGACATTGAAGAAGACTCGAGTGACGATAGTGTTGAGCATGGTAAGTTACGAAAATCATATAGCATTGACTCTTAGATTTCAAAAATGATTAATTATCTGGTTCAAAAATACCTATTATCTCTATATGTGACGTTGCATATTTAATAAAGCTAAAAATGTTGTCAATGCTGAATTACTCGCATTCTAACCTCAAAATTACACAGCCTCATTTTATACTCAATAAATACTAGAATTCAATTTTGTTATGAGACAAATTATCTTTTTTCAATTGAAGTGTGTCTGCTAGAGTAAACAACTATCTAATCCTAATACTTTTTGCCTCAAACGAATTTTTCGAATTCTACCTCAGCAATCAAAAAGTCAATTTTTTTAAATAAAACCCTTCTTTTACTAATTGGGCGTAAAAAGTATTTCCCAGCTGGGACCCAGCTGGTTACCCCAATCTGGGTATTAGTTGGTCTGAGCGTTACAACCCAGAGAACAGCCCACCTGGGCGAGACTGGGGTTCCCAGTTGGGACCCAACTGGAACTTGGGCAATTTGGCTGGGACCCAGTCTGGCCCCAGTAGACTTTTCCACACGGGCGTTTTCTAGTTATCGTGCTCACAAAAAAGCGTGACATCCACACATCCACACACACACACACACATCCGGACAATTGCTTAGAACATTGTATTAGACATTTTTAAATTAGGGAGGGTTCAATTAAATGAATTAAAAAAATTTGAAAAATGTCACCATTACAAAGCTTCCTCTATGAGGAAGCAAACATTAATTAAAATTATATAATTTATATTCTATATTGTATTATATAAATACATCCATAGTGAATACATCCATGGTACTTCGCAGCAGTATTTTAAGAAATTTTAAAGATATCAAGAGAATTCACAGATTTTTGCTCTGAAAAGTTTACTTGTGCAGGATCGCTATTTTTTTGTACTTCCATATGACATTGTGAGTGGTCTCAAATAAATCATTCCTTTGAAGTTTATCTAATTTTAACCATAATCCCCTCAATATCTTCGAATTATTTATACCAATGCTGATTAGCCTATAATTGTTTCCCATAAGATGGAAGATCATTATACTATAATGATTTTCTATATTGAATTTCCTATAATCCATGAAATCTTTTGCAATTTCATGTCATCTTGCAATCTAGTGTGCACCAAAAATTCGAGTCATTAACCACTCGGAATAGAGCTTAATCACAGAATTGAAAAAGAAAATAGATTATGTAAAATTATTTATGCTTCATCTTTAATTTTAGATCCTTAATTTTAATTATTCAATATACGTCTTTTCTCATTTTGAGGGACTCTTTTTGCCTACAGAAGCAAGTCATTAAAATCTACTTTTGTCCTCTTTCGTCGTCTCATAACCAAGCTTCGTATCCGCGCCCACTAAACGGTCGCATTAAAAATTCTAATAGGCTGCGGCAGTATACACCCTGGTTCTCACCTGGTTTAACATAACAACGACACCGGAGCCGCCATTACTCAAAACTGGCATCGCTCTCGAAAATTCCGACAAGGTAAGAACCTCTCCTGGACATTCCCTATATATACATATATAAATGCACATATATGTATATAGGTATAATAATAATAATATGTATACAGAATCCCCAATGCCGTGTGAGGTCGCCGCCTTAAGGCTCCTTTGACATCGACTGATGCCCGGATATCAGTCATCAAGATTTATAGGGACTTAGACTAATTGCCGCTTTTAATAGAAATTTCGAGGGCTGCTCGCCTTTTTTTATAAACGCACTTCTTCGAATCCTAGAAACCCAAATGTCAATTACGCACCTCTACGGAAATTGGAAAAAAACGGATTCTCGGACTCAAAGACGAGGAAGGATGCAAAGAATTTCTGACTCAAATGTGTTTGATTGATTGTATAATTTAGGATTATAAGTGATGGAGTCTCTTTTTATTTCCAACACGGATTTTGTGAGATGGAAATAATTATCACTGCTTTAAGATCGTGTAATCAGAATAAGGATTCTAACACCCTTTTCAGAAAACTGAAAGGTATCGCCTTGTTCTTTTTTTGCAAAACAAACATTTTCTTCGACATGTTTATGAATTGATTATTTTTTCAAATGAGTTAAGATTTCCAAAATTCTTGTTTTGAAAGATAAAGCAAATTTGATAAATTTCGATTGTTTTTAATGTGTACCAGAACCCTTATTCCGATCATATATGATGTCAGAGACTATATTTCACAAGAAATGCACGCGCGCATGCGCGTTTAAAATATTTTTTAAAAAATCGTTAGTAATTCATGATTTTGAACTCAAAGCGTTTGAAATTGAGGAAAAATATATCCAACAATTTTTAATTGAAAACGTTCCAAATCAGAGAATTTTTTATATTTTTTGAATGGGATGAAAAGGAGTTGAAATTATCTCATTTTTGAATAATAGCGTTAAAAATTGAATAATTTGAAATTGAACAATTTTGAATCAAAAGCTCTCAAAATCAAACACTTTTTGACGGAAATTTGGAATACTGAAATAGAATGATTTCAGAGGAATTTAAATTTAAAAATAATTTCTAACATTTTCAACTGGAAGCAATTAAAATTCGGCAGTTTAAAATTGAAAAATGAATTGAATGTTCCAGTTCAAAGTCAAAGCTTCTCAAATTCAAAAATTTACCATTCTTATTACATAAAAAAATTATTATTTACCATTGAAATTTATTCAAAAAATTTGTCTTATATCGAACAAGTAAATTCACCATCCTTTTCACCGTTCAAAATGGAAAAATTGAAAATTATAAACCTGAATTTTATGAATTATATTATATTTTATTTTATATAATATTTTATTAATTATGAACTGAATTATGCTGCAGAAAGCGTTTAAAATAGAAAGTAATTGTAAATGGGAAACATTAAAGATAAAAAATAAACGTCTTCTGCAAATCAACTGCAAAACGTTGAAAATTAAACAAATCCGAACTTCATGTGAAGCAGACAAAATTTGTAATCACCAAGAATTCAAAATTGAATAAATTTTTCAATTAATGAGGTATCAATTTGAATATTTTGATTTTTTTGGTACCTTCAACTAAAAATCCGACACTTTTAACCCTTAACAGGCACACTGGGTGTCTCACACCCCATGGGCTTTCCGATTTTTTTTTCGATTGTCTACGTTTTTTTCTTCAAGAATTTTTTTCGAATAGTTAAATTATCACAAATGTTTTGGAGATATTTTTTTCCTATTCTGTATTATTTCAACATCACTAATGATTTTTGTCAGCCAAAAATATCTGAAGAAGTATTTGGAGGTGAAAATTAAAAATTAAAAAAGAATGCCAAAACAAGACTGCTATATGCAATTCCACAATTCCAAGTCTTCCAATTCAAAGTTTTTCTTTGAAGTTGAGTTTGGAATGTTCAATATTGTAGAGAATTATTGAATGAAAAATGATTAAATTTTCAATACCTTGTAAAATGTTCTAATATTTAAGACTTAACTTTGAAAAATTTTGGGCTTGATTTTTCATTGCTTTGAATTTATTCTGGAGATATTCAATTGAAAATTGTTTAATCACAAATTGTTGAAATTAAAAACTGCACAACTATCAAGTTTTCAAATTTGATATTTTACGATTTCTAATACTTTAAAAATCCAGAAAATTAGATACGTTTGAAATTGAAACCAGACAATTTGAAATATAAAAGAAAAAATTAATTGACTACAATTGAAACCAAACAATTTAGAATACTTAAACCTGAAAATCTTTTAAAATTTCGCATTTAAAATTATAATTTTGGATTGAAATTATAGAAATATAAAAATAATGAATATATGTATTTATTAAGAAGTATCATATCATGCAGGTAGTATCATATTTTTTGTGAAGAATTCAGTAATTTTCACCGTTAAAAACTGAAGCAGAATTTGAAATAATATGAAACTTTGAAGTTCAATTATTCTGCAATCTTTGAAAATGATATGATTTTCTAATCGAAATCTTTAGAAACAAATGAATTTAAATCAAAAAACAAATTTTGAGTCTTTTACCACTTAATAACCATTTTTGCAGTTCATTAAAATATTAAAACATTCAAACCTGAAAATTTTTTTAATTGGAGTATTAAATATCTATGAAATCAAAGTTTCATAACTCTTCTGAATTTAAAGTATATTAAATTTAAATGAAGAATTTCAAATTCATAAATTTATTTCAAAGCTTCAGCAAAAAAAAATCATTTCCATCCACTTAGAAATGTCACACATTTGATACCACATCAAATTTTTATAATAGCTTCAACAAAGGAAAGGACACATTTTTTCTGAATTGTAGAAGGAATTTTTTATGTTAAATATTTTATTTTAATTTTTATAGAGTTTAGTGCGCGTAAACGAATTTTATATTTTCAGGCGTTTTTTTAATCAGAAGAATAAAATTTGAAAGAAAATTCATTGATTTGGAAGGAAGGAATTTTGGTACTTACTTTGTTTCTAAACTAGAAGAGGGAACTTTTGTTTTCAATTCATTCATGAATTAGAATATAGACTTTCTGTATTTTTAATATTTTTCTTGACTTGAATAAGGGCGGGGGGGATTTCTATAATTTTCATTTTTGTTTCATTCCAAGAGAGACAGTCCTTATTTTCAACAACTTTTTAATTTTTCACATTAATAATGAGTTACTGACTCACTATGTTCAAAATAAAAAATTTCGAATGTTGAATGAGGTCAAATTTTGTAATAACTTTGGAATGAAAGGGGGGAGGGGGCATTTTATAGTTCATCATCTGTTTCAAAGTTTTGATTCTGAAATATTTAATTTAAATTAATTTTCATGTTTAAAATTGAAAACCTAAAAATTTGAACAGTTTTAAGTTAAATGCCAATGTTTTACACCACGCAAACTTTTCTTAACGTTTCGTAATATCCTGTAAAATAAAACAAATCTTCGAAATTTTCTACATCCTTTTTTGACGTATCTAAAATCTTCAAATTTTTTTTTAATTCCTCAAGTTAAAGCAAATAAACAAAGAAAATTTAAAAATTAATAGTGATTCGAAATTTTTTTTTGTAATAAAAATGATTTTTTCCCTTCAAATTATAATTTGCCTAACATTTTTTTTATTCTGGACTGAAAAAAATTTTTTGGTTCAAATTCAACAATTTTGTTAAAAATTCGTCTCTTTCCTTTGAATGTTCATCTCTTTTTGCAGATATTTGATTTTTTTCATTAAAATTGCTAATGTTTGGTTTAAAATACAAATATTTTTAGGTTGAGGATTCAACTACTTTTTTGAAAATTCTTGTATTTGGATGAATTCAAATTTTCTTTATTTAAAATTTAAAATATTGTTAGTTCAAATATCAACCATCACATTTTGACTTCATCTATTTTTATTGAAAATCCAATAACTTCATTGGTTGAAATCATCATTTTAATTTAAAATTCTTCTCTTTGGTTGAAAAATTAAAATTCTTCTTTTTGGCTAGGGATTCAACTATTTTGTTGAAAATTTGTCCTTCTTTATGAATTCAACTGTATTTTTTTTAGATACAAATCTTTTTGGATTGCAATATCAACTATTACATTTTTCGTTGTGCATTTATCTTTTTTGTTTGAAAATTTAACTGATTGGTTGAAGATTAACTTCTTGTTGAAATTTTGATTCAACGTGTCAAACATACCTAAAAAATAAATAGTTCTTCGGAATTTTTATTTTGTATTCAAAATTATTTTGCCCCTCAAAGCGAGACAAAAAAACACGCGAAAACGAACGCAACATAGGAGCTGCAATGTAGATCGCCTGAATGAATCGTCGATCATTATATAGTAATTAATTGATATTTATTAAAAATAGTACTGTGGCAACTATATTTTTTAATATTTAGAATAGATAGCCAATATTTCAAAATATTTCGAAATCGGGAGTTATAATACATTCACGCTTGAAACTCCTTTATGTGGGTTCCCATTTATACTGAGAAAAAACTAAATGAAAAAGAAAGGAACGTAAAAAGGAGCTGTCGGGTTACGTCGATTTATTTTGTATTAAAATTAGAGATTCCGTAATTTTCAGCAGAGACCGCCCCAGCGCGGCGGTCTTTGCCACCGTCGATGCCTCGTGCCTATGAACTACGAGGACCCTCATTAGACTTTGAAATGCTCCAAATATCTTTCTGATTGCCTTATTGAACCGGGTGAATACGTATTTTGCATAACTTTTGAACTGGGGCACTATTTGGGCCCGGTCCACGCCGACCGTATAGTATTCATTGGTTGAAGAGGAATTAGAAAACAGCGAAGAAGAAAAAAGTTTTGAAATGCGACTGGAAGCCCAAGAAATTATGCGGGATCTTCTATTCGGACTGACCTTTTTCCCGGCGTAGATTAATTTTCAGTTTTGAAAATAAATATTATTTTCGAACCTTTCGGTGATCTATATTTATTATTGTTCGTATTTATATTTATATCCAATTATAGATA
Organism: Andricus quercusramuli; assembly: GCA_932178445.1. Taxonomy (NCBI): domain Eukaryota; kingdom Metazoa; phylum Arthropoda; class Insecta; order Hymenoptera; family Cynipidae; genus Andricus; species Andricus quercusramuli. The sequence goes on from CAKNXH010061689.1 coordinate 13,774, forward strand.
AACCGTCAACCGGGGATATTATGGTACTCGGGGTAAATATGGGAAAACATTTATGCCCTATAAGTATGTGGATTTTTGCTTTCTTTGACTAGGACTTTATGTACGGTATAATAGCATTGAAAATACATAATTAAAATGTAAAACAAAATCATCAGAACAAAAATTTGCAAAAACACCAGTTCTCGTAAGATCAGTGAAGTTAAGCAGTGTTGGGCGCGGTTAGTACTTGGATTGGTAACCGTTCGGGAATACTGCGTGCTGTTGGCCCGTCGTGGGTGTGGTGAGCACACACTAGTAGTACTAGTGGTAAATAATCCACCTTGAAACACTACCCGAATCGGGTAGTGTCACGCCTACCCCGAAAGGGAAATGGCTTAATGGTATAAAAAAAATCGAACAGTTCTAATTTGGCATTTGAAGACACACGTAACTCAATTTTTAATTTTTTGTTCCAGAGTGGTTTAATTATTTAGGTATAGATTATGAAAATTAATTTTCATACTATATCTTCTAATTTTTCCTTTTTCAAATTCAAACACTAACAAAATTTTTTAAAAATATTTTTCAACTTTAACTAACTGGAGCGGTTTTTTCAACTCTGTTAAATCTTGATTTTCAAAGATTTGAAATGATTTTATTTAGAAAAATGAAGGATGCTCTAGGTGTTCAGCCAAGTTCAAAATTACTCAATCTTCAGCTTGATTAATAAAATTGACATAAAAAGGCCCATATTGATTATTGCAACAAAATGTAGAAGAGTAACCCAACCTGAATAACAAAAAAACGGTACGTCGTAATTGTTTATTCAAATCTTGTTTTTCGCGTATTTGTGCTTTTTCTTCCGCTTTTGGCAGAAGTTGTAATTTTCATTTAAATTTAATTAACAAAGTCTTATTCTATTTCTTGAAACATTATTTTCAATTATAGATGTTCATAAAGTTTTCATCGAAATTATTTTCTGAAGAAATAAGTATTACAATTTTATTATTATTTGTTAATCATTTTTTGTGATGAAAACGTGAGAAATGAAATTGACGGAAACCCTTTTAGGGATAAAATAAGCTTTTGTAAATTAAAATTGCATTAAAACTACGATCTCTGTCTGAAGTGAAAAAAAATACAAATATATCATATATATTAAAATTTCGTTACCTATAACCACGAACTTTTTTTTGTCAAATATCGATTTTTCTAAAAGAAAATTCAACTATTTCATTTTTATTCTAGAGTTATATTTTTTAGTTAGAGATCAACTACCTGGTTGAAAATTCAAGCATTTTGTTAATACATTTTTTTATTTATTCAACTACCTGGATGGAAGTTGAACTACATTGTTAAAAATTCATGTGTTGGTTGCAGATGCATCATTCTAGACAAAAACTCATTTGATTAAAAATCTCACCATTTTCCTAAAAATTCGCCTTTTTTTGGTAAAAAATTAATTCTCCTAATTGAAAATAGAACCATTCCTTTTTTTATTAGAAATTCATGTATTCGATCGTAGATTCGTATTTTTTTGTGAAAAAATCAATCTTCTTAGTTAAAAATTCATGTTTTGGGTTACAAATTCAATAATTTTTATTTAAATATTCTTCTTTGTTCAAAGATGAACCATTTTATTAAGAAGTATTCTTTTTGGTTAGGTATCAAGCTGTTTTTGATTTTAAATGAAAACTGGTTATTTTAGCTAAAATATCAACTATTACTTTTGGATAAAGATTCCTTATTCAGTTGATATTTCATCTCTTTGGTTGAAAATTTACATAATTTGTCAGAATATTGTTGTTTACTAGAAATTGATATTATTATATTAAACTATTTTAGTCAAATATTCATTACTTTAGTTGAAAATTCGATTTTTTTTGCGTAGAAATTGAATTTGATAACAAAAAAATTAACTTCTTAAACTACTATTATTGGTTGAAAATTACTACTGTTTGATTTGAAGCTTATCTATTTTGTTAAAATATCAATAATTTTTCTAAAAAAGAAATCTACTTTCGTTGAAAATTCGCGTGAGTCTGAAATAAGTGTAATCTATAAAACGCGGAGTAATCCACCATAATTGATGCAATCCAGAGTGATTCTATGCAATCTTTTTTTGGTTGATAATGCAACTGTATTTGGTTTGAAGCTTAATTTTTGTATTGAAAATTCCACCATTCAGTTGCATCTTTCAATTTTAAATGTAAATTGTCTAATTTTGAAGGCTTCGAATCTAAATTTATTTAATTTGGAAGGCTTTTAATGAGAAATTGTTTAATGTAAAATGCTACCAATTTGAAATTGTTTTTATTCAAAAATTTTCAAGTTTGAATATTTTAATTATGAATTGTAAACGATTTTTAATTGTCCACTTGGACACATGGAATTGTTTAAGGTTTCTTGTTCGATTACCAAAGTTAAGTAATGCTTGGCTCGGTTTTACTCGGATAGGAACCGCTGTACTAAAAGTGTATTTATCAACTAATAAGATGCATTTACTTCAAAGTAATAACAATAATAATAAAAATAACTTGTCCTTTCTATAAAAATGTCAGCTAATTAATTTGAATTTTCATGGAAATTTAGATAACACCATTTTTTGGTACTTTAAATAATGCTTTTCAAAGTCCAGGAATTTAACTCCGTAAAACCAATATTGAAAAATGGCCAAAAATAAAATCTCTGAAAATATATATATTTTTTAAACAAATAACTATATTTTAAGACGAGATTGTGAGAATGCCAATTAAGAAAAAAAATTCAAGTTTTAATGCTTCCTTCTAGATAGTTTAATTATAAAGGTATATAAATTATAAGATTTTTTCCTTTCAAATCGAAACACTAACAAAGCTCTTCATGAATATTATTTAATAAGAACGGTCTTAAATTTCAAATTCTTAAATAATGCAGCCTTCCAATTTTTAAACTTCGATTAAATAATTAAATATTTAGTTTCATAGTCCAGTACTAAAATGTTAATTACAAAAGTCTCTCGTTCCGAAGTTTTGTAATTTTTATAGTATCTCCTTCATATGATTCTTCAGTTATATCGAGAGTTATGTGCTTGAGTTTTGAATCTTCATTCTTGAAGATAGCTAATCAACAAATTTTCTCTTCTATGCGTTTCCTTTTTGAAAATGCAGAATGCGTATTACTTCATTTAGATTTTTCTGAATCTTCGATGCCCTAAATTGATAATAAATCAATCTAGAAATATTTCATTTGCAATTAGTAAATATTTAATCATTATTAAAATTATTATTCAGCTGCTTTAAATGTTCACCTAGTATTGACATTATTTAAGGGCATTTGAAAGTTTGCAATTAAAAATATAGATTACCTATAATTTGAAAGGCTTAGAATTCAAACTTATTCAATTTAGAAGGCTTTTAATTGCAAATTGTTTTATTTAGAATGCTAATTAATTTTTAAATGCTGCCGTTATAGAATTCAAAAATTCGAATGTTTTAAATATAAATTATGAATGCTTTCAGATTGTCCGCTGGTACACATTGAATTGTTTGATGATGTTTCTCGTTCTGTCATCGAAGTTAAGCAGTGCTTGGCTCAGTTGTACTCGGATGGGTGTCGCCGTACTAAATGTGGTGTATTTATCAGCTAATAAGATACATTCACTTCCAAACTAATAATAATATAAATAATAATATCATCATCGGCATACGTGTCAGAAAGAAAAAGGCACAAACGCCTAAGCGTTCTTTTTATAAAAATTTCATTAAATTACCTTAAATTTTTATAAAAATTCAGATAACATCAGTTTTTGATATTTTGCATAATCTATGATTTGGAAAATTCAAATAATATTACTGATGATATCATTAAAATAACAAAACGTTAGCTTAATAAAAACATTTGGATACCTACAAACAAAATTCATTTCGACCATGTTTTTTGCAATTGAATTTTTTCTTTCTATCGCTTCTTAGCAGTTTTTGAAAATAGGTTGAATTTTAATAAACAATGGCTTATTTTTTCAGGGAAAACTTTCTGTTTAACTCTGCTGTTTTCAATTTTGAACGTTAACTTTCTCTCGACTGAAATTGTTAGAACAATTTTTTTGAAGAAACATTTTTTTAAAGACAAATGTCTATATTTCAAGATTAGATTTCTGAAATTTCAATCTTGAATTACATCACTTTAAAATATTCGAACAAAAATAGATTTAATTTGGCATTGGAAGACACAAATAATTCAGTTTCAAATGCTTTGTTCTAGAATTATTTAATTATTAAAGTATCGATTTGAATAATTCATTTTTATAATAAGTGATCTAATTTTTCCTTTTCAAATCGAAACAGCAACAACCAAGCTTTTTCTAAATGTTGTTCAATTTGAACGGTCCTGAGTTGAAAATTATGCAATTATGCAGCCTTCCAATTTTCAAACTTTTTTTCAAATAATAAAATATTTAGGAATTTCGTTACGGAATTTTGAAATTTGTATAGTCTCTCCTCTCTATATATAATTCTTCAGTTATGTAAAGAGGTATGTGCTTGAGTTTTAAATTTTCAGGTTTGAAGATAACTAATTGAACAATGTACTCTTCTAAGCGTTTCCTTTTTGAAAGTTTCTTTCAATTTTAAGTTTCAATTTTAAAGTTAACTGATGTGATCAATTTTTTATCAGCGTTTTCTTTGTGAAAGTGCAGAAGGCGTAATGCGTCATTTGAACTCTTTGAAATCTTGATTGCATTTTAAAAATGATTCAATTTAGAAAAATGAAGTATGTTTTAGGTACACAGACAAGTTCAAAATTACGTAATTTTCAGCTCGATTTATAAAAGTGACATAAAAATTGAAGTCATATTCGTTTATTTAAATGTAGTTATTTGCATTTTTTCTTTCGCCTTCAGCAAAAGTCGTAGATTTCATTCAATTCTAATTTACAATAGCTCATTCTATTCCTTGAAATGTTCTTTACAATCCTATCGGTAACGTTTTTATGGGAATTATTTGATTTAAAAATGAGTACAATTATTTATGATAAGTCATTTTTTGATTTAAACAATTCGCTGAATATAATATTTCTTCAGAACGTGTCAAACAGAATTGTAAAGAACTTTCCAAGGAATAAAATGTGCTTTTGTAAAATAAAATTAGATGAAAATCACTATCTTTGCCTGAAATGGAAGGAAAAATAAAAATATGCTCAGGTTTCTCTTCCACAATTTGTTACAATAATCAGTGAGCCTTTTTTGTCAATTTTAGAAATGAAGATAAAGCTTAAGTAATTTTGAACTTGATGGTACACCTAGAATAGACTTCAATTTGGAATTTTTTATTTCAAATTGGTGAATATTTCAGAATATTAAATTATTGAATTCATTCTTATTGTAATTATTAATTTACCACTGGACGATATCTTTTTCGGGGTAAGCGTGACTCACTGGGTTCACCCTGTGAAGCTCTCCATGGGGGCCCATTAGTATCCAAGGTCTTTCATTTCAGACGTATCTCACTCAACTATTTGGTAGGAAATGAATCTACCTTGTAAGAAATTTCACAATATTTTGTTAAGCAGTCATTCTTTTCTTAAAAATTCAACTATTTAGGCAGAAAATGTAACTTTATCGTAGAAAATAAATTTTTTTGCAGAAAATTAATCTTTATGCTTGAAAATTCAACTATTTGGTTGAAAATGTATATATTTTGTTCAAATTCCTGTTTTTGGTAGAAAATTATTCTTGTTCCTCAAAAATTCATCTTGTTAGTTGAAACTTAAACTTATTTAGCGACAAATTAAACTATTTTGTTGAAAATTCGTCAATTTTTTTGGTAGAAAATTAATCTTGTTCCTTGAAAATTCATCCACAATACATTTATTGTATTTTTACCATAGTTTAAACAATTGTTTCATTATAAAAATATAGAATAAAAATCTCTTCACAGCACTACCTATAAAGTTCATATTTTTCTAAAAGATATGGAACTCACACATGAATGGAAAATCACACAGAATTTTTAAAACTGTTTTAACATCTGACAAGGGAAACCGGCTGTGTTTCCGAAACGTAATCGATTCGTATTTTTTTGAAATAAATGTTGACTATTAGTCTGGATGATGTCGTTTTTATTAGGTTCTATCCTAAATTGCTGAATTATAAATATTCTCAGATATAAAAAAAATAAAATGTTATGCTTCTTATAAATTCTACAAAATAGTTAAGTTTCTTTCTAGAGTAGTTCAATTTTCAACTACAAAAAAATGAATTTTCACGGAACAAGATTAATTTTCTACAAAAAAAAATTACGAGTTTTCAACAAAATAATTCAATTTTTCGCTAAATAAGTTCAATTTTTAACTAGAAAAAATGAATTTTCAAGGAAAAAGATTAATTTTCTACCAAAACACATGAATTTCAACAAAATACATGGATTTCGAACCCAAAAGTTAAGTTTTCAACTACAAAAGATAACTCTACAATTAAAATTAAATAGTTAGATTATTAATTTTAAAAGTTAATATTAAAAAACAACGAATTTTCTACAAAATGGTTCAATTTCTCCCTAAAGAAGTTCATTTAAAAAAAATGAATTTTCAAGGAACAAGATTTATTTTGTACCAAAAAAATTAACGAGTTTTCAACAAAATAGTTTAATTTATCACTAAATAAGTTTAACTTTAACTAAAAAGATGAATTTTCAAGGAGCAAGACTAATTATCTACAAAAAAAAACAGGAATTGAAACAAAATACATACATGTTCACCCAAATAGTTGAATTTTTAAGCATGAAGATTAATTTTCTGCAAAAAAATGTATTTTCTACGAGCAAGTCACGCCTACCCCGAAAGGGAAATGGCTTAATGGTATAATAATAATAATAATAATAGTTGCATTTTCTGCCGAAATAGTTGAATTTTTAACCAACAAACTACTGTTTAACAAAAAGATATCAAATTTCTTACAAGGTAGATTCATTTCCTACCAAATAGTTGAGTGAAATACGTCTGAAATGTAAGACCTTTGATACTAATGGGCCCGCATGGAGAGCTTTACACAGTGAACCCAGTGAGTCACGCTTACCACGAAAAAGGTATCGCCCAATGGAAAATTTCACCGAATTTTTAAAACTGTTTCAAGATCTGATGAGGGAAACCACCTATGTTTCCGAAACGTAATCGATTCGTATATTTTTTTCAAATAAATTTTGACTATCAGTCTGGGTGATGTCGTTTTTATTAGGTTCTATCCTAAACTTCTGAATTATAAATATTCCCAGGCGTAAAAAAATAAATTTTCATTCTTCTTATAAATTCTACAAAATAGTTCAATTTCTTTCTAGAATAGTTCAATTTTCAACTACAACAAAATGAATTTTCATGGAATAAGATTAATTTTCTACCAAAAAATGAATGAGTTTTCAACAAAATAATTCAATTTTTCGCGGAATAAGTTCAAGTTTTATCTGAAAAAAATTAATTTTCAAGGAACAAGATTAATTTTCTACCAAAACACATGAATTTCAACAAAATACATGCATTTCGAACCTGAAAGTTAAGTTTTCAACTAAAAAACGTAACTCCACAATTAAAAATGAAATAGTTAAATTATTAATTTAAAAAGTTCATATTAAAAAAGAACGACTTTTTTACAACTGGTTCAATTTCTCCCGAAAAAAGTTCATTTAAAAAAAAAATTATTTTTTAAGGAACAAGATTAATTTTCTACAAAAAAAAAACAGGAATTGAAATGAAATACATATTCACCCAAATAGTTGAATTTTTAAACATAAAGAATAATTTTCTGCAAAAAAAAAGTGTATTTTCTACGATATAGTTGCATTTTCTGCCGAAATAGTTGAATTTTTAACCAAAAAACTACTGTTTAACAAAATATTATTAAATTTCTTACAAGGTACATTCATTTCCTACCAAATAGTTGAGTGAAATACTTCTGAAATGAAAGACCTTGGATACTAATGGTCCCGCATGGAGAGCTTTACACAGTGAACCCAGTGAGTCACGCTTACCACGAAAAAGGTATCGCCCAATGGAAAATTACACCGAATTTCGTAAACTGTTTCAAGATCTGATGAGGGGGACCAGCTGTGTTTCCAAAACGTAATTGATTCGTATTTTTTTCCAAATAAATGTTGACTATTAGTCTGGGTGATGTCGTTTTTATTAGGTTCTATCCTGAATTTCTGAATTATAAATATTCCCAGACGTAAAAAAATCAATTTTTATTCTTCTTATAAATTCTACAAAATAGTTAAATTTCTTTCTAGAATAGATCAATTTTCAACTACAAAAAAATGAATTTTCATGGAATAAGATTAATTTTCTACCAAAAAATTAATGATTTTTCAACAAAATAATTCAATTTTTCGCTAAATAAGTTCAAGCTTTAACTGAAAAAAATGAATTTGCAAGGAACAAGATTAATTTTCTACCAAAACACATGAATTTCAACAAAATACATGCATTTCGAACCTAAAAGTTAAGTTTTCAACTAAAGAACGTAACTCCACAATTAAAAATGAAATAGTTAAATTATTAATTTAAAAAGTTAATATTAAAAAACAACGACTTCTTTACAACTGGTTCAATTTCTCCCGAAAAAAGTTCATTAAAAAAAAAATTAATTTTCAAGGAACATCATTAATTTTCTACAAAAAAAACAGGAATTAAAACAAAATACATACATGTTCACCCAAATAGTTGCATTTTTAAGCATAAAGATTAATTTTCTGCAAAAAAATGGATTTTCTACGATATAGTTGCATTTTCTGCCGAAATAGTTGAATTTTTAACCAAAAAACTACTGTTTAACAAAATATTGTTAAATTTCTTACAAGGTAGATTCATTTTCTACCAAATAGTTGAGTGAAATACGTCTGAAATGAAAGACCTTGGATACCAATGGGCCCGCATGGAGAGCTTCACACAGTGAACCCAGTGAGTCACGCTTACCCCGAAAAAGGTATCGCCCAATGGAAAATTACACTGAATTTTGTAAACTGTTTCAAGATCTGATGAGGGGAACCAGCTGTGTTTCGGAAACGTAATCGATTCGTATTTTTTTTTTTCAAATAAATCTTGGCTATTAGTCTGGATGATGTCATTTTTATTAGATTATATCCCAAATTTCCAAACTATTTTGTAGAATTTTTATTCAATATTATCTTTTCAAACTAATAATATTTAAGTACTTCATTTTTAATTCTAGAGTTATCTCTTTTAATTGAAAACTTAAATATCGGGTTCAAAATGCATGTATTGTATATTGTTAAAATTCGTGTTTTTTGGTAGAAAATTATTCTTATTCCTTAAAAATTGATCTTTTTGGTTAATAATTTTTTGAGGAACTTTTTTGTAGAATTTTTTTTTAATATTGATTTGTTAAACAAATCAATTTCTAGTTGAAACCTCATCCCTTTGGTTGACAATCTAACTACTTTCATAAAAATTCGTCTTTTTCCGATAGAAAATTATTTTTCTTAATTGAAAATGTAACCATTTTTTTGTTGTTGGGAAATCAAGTATTTGGTCGTACATTCGCATTTTTGGGCAGGAAATTAATCTTTTTGGTTAAAAATTCATGTTTTTGGTTAAAAATTCAATAATTTCATTAAAAACTCAATAATTTTGTTAAAAATTCATCTCCTTTGCTAAATTGTAAACCATTTTGATAAAAGGTATTCTTTTCGGGTAAAAAGTCCACTTTTTTTGGTTGAAAACTCAACTGTTTTGTTAAAAAAATGGTGTTTTTGTTTGACCTTAACTGTTTTTGATTTTGTGTGAAAATCTGTTTTGGTGAACATATCAACTATAGCATTTTTCTCTAGAAATTCAGCTCTTTTGGTTAAAATAGATTTAACTTAGTAGAAAATTTAAAAATTTGGTGAAAAAGTCATTTTTTGGATGAAGGTTCTTCATTTTAGTTAGAAATTCATCTCAGTTTTTATTAAAAAATGTAAATTTCCTAGTTGAATATTCATTATTTTAGTTGAAAATGAGTTTTTTTGTTTTTGTTCAAACTTCATTTTCTAACTAAAAATTAAACTATATTAACTTCTGTTCTAGGTTGAAAATTCAAATATATGATTTAAAGTTCATCTATTTGTTGAAACATCAATAATTTTATTAGAAAGAAATCTTTTTTAGTTAAAAATTCGCGTGAGTATAAAAAGGGTGTAATCTATAAAAAGCGAACTAATTTGTTCTAAGTTCAATTTTTTAAATAAAAAATTCAACCATTCAGTTGCAAGTGTTTTAAATTCTTACCCAGCATTGGCATTAATTAAGGGAATTTGAAGTTTTACAATTTTTAATGTAGATTGTCTAATTTTGAAGGCTTCGAATTTTTATTCATTCAATTTAATATTATTAATTTAATTTTCATAAGACTTCAAACTAGACATTTTTCAATTTAGAATGCAAACCAATTTAAAATTGACTCTATTACAAAAAATTTCGAATTTGAAGGCTTTATGTAATCAGAAATTATAAACACTTTTGAATTGTCCGCTGGGACACGTTGAATTGTTTAAGGCTTCTCGTTCGATCACCGAGGTTAAGTAGCGCTTAGCTCGGTTGTACTCGAATGGGAGCCGCTGTACTAAATGGGGTGTTATTTGTCACCTAATGAGATTAATTCACTCTTTAATTAATAATATTAAGAATAATAATCACGTCGTCAACATACCTGTGATAAAAAGGCACACTTCGAAAACAATTTGGTTGAATCATCAAATATTTTGTTGTTTCAACCATAGAATATGGTTATAATATCGACAAAAAAATATTTAGTTGATTCAACCAAATTTTTAAATTGTTTTTTGTTCTATTCGACCAAATTTTCATGTATAACCAAGAAACAGTTTTTTGGTTCAAGACCATTTTTTTCTAAGCGTATAAACGCTTAAGCAATCTTTTTATAAAAATATCAAATGGTTTACTTTTCTTATCAAACATTAGATCAAATCTGTTTTCAATGATTTAAATAATGCTGTTTAGATTCCTGAAACTCAACTCTGTAAAACTAATTTTAAATAATGGCTTATTCACATTCTTGGAGACTGGCAAGATAGTTGTCGTTCCAAAAATGAAATCTCTGAAAAACGTAGTTTTTCTATGATTTTAAGGATCAAAATAATATTTCCGATGATGTCATTTCAAACAAAGAACATTAGTTTTAATGAAAAAAATGTTAAGATTCACAAATAAAATTCATATCATCAACGTTTTTTGCAATTTAATTTTTTCTTATCATGGCTTTTTACCAAGTTTTGAAAAATGTTTAAATTTTGACAAATGATGGCTCATTTCTTAAGGAAGAACTTTTTTTTCTTAATAACACGGTTTCAATTTGGCAATGGAAGATACAAATAATTCAATTTCGAATACTTTGTTCCAGAATGGTTTAATTGTTAAGGTATAGATTATGGAAATAATTTTTATAATATGTCATCTAACTTCTCCTTTTTAAATAGAAACACTAACAAAGCTTTTCTTGAATATTATTCAATAAGAACAGTCTTATATTAAAATTTCTTTGATAAATGCAGCCTTTTAATTTTTAAACTTCGAAATAATTAGATAATGAAATATTGAGGTTCAGATTGCAGTACTAAAGTGTTAACTTTGAATGTCTCGTTCCGAAAATTTTTTATTTTCATAGTCTCAGAATTCGTATTACTCCATTTGGATTCTGCTAAATTTGGATTGCCCTAAATTGAAAATAAATCAATTTGGAATTTTTTTATTTGCAATTGGTGAAATCGTTTCTATCACAAAATTTTCACTGGGGCTAGCCAGAAAAAACGTTACACTTTTGGCCAGCTTCAAGACTGTCAACCAGGCGGTCTGGCCTGGGCCAGGCCAGCGCCAGAATATTTTTCCACACGGGTTTGGTTAAGAATCTAACCACCTTCCTAAAAATTCGTCTTTCATTGTTGAAAAATTAATTTTTCTAACTGGAAATGTAACTATTTACCTTTTTTTGGTTGAGAATCCATGTGTTCGTTTGTAGATTCGTATTTTACGGTAGAAAATTAAGTTTTTTGGTTGAAAATTCGATAATTTTCTTTAAAATGATCTACTTTGTTGAATGTCAAACAATTAAGTTGAAACGTTTTTTTTAGATTCAAGAGTCAACTCCATCTTGAAAATTCGTCTTTTAGTTTGACTTCAACTGTTTTTTATTTGAAATTGATATCTGGTCTGGTTGGAATATCAACTTTTACATTTTTCCTCAGGAATTTATCTCTTTTGGTAAAAAAAGAATCTACTTTTCAGGAAATGGGGAATTTGGTGAAAAAAATTCATTTTTGGATGAAGGTTCTTCATTTTAGATAATAATTTGTCTCTTTTTTCATTGAGCATTTAACCATTCGAGTTGAATATTCATTATTTTAGTTGAAAATTCGTTTCTTCTTGTTAAAATATAATTTTCTAACTAAAAATTTAACCTATTTAACTCCTTTTTCAGGTTGAAAATTCAACCATTTGATTCCAAGTTCCTCTGCTTGTTGAAATATCAACAATTTCGTTAAAATGAAATCTTTTTTGGTTCAAAATTTGCGTGAGTATAAAAATAATATAATTTATAAAAGGTGAAGTAATCCACCATAATTTGATGCAGTCGAGAGTAATCTTAGGCGATCCAGATAGTAATTCTGTACATCGGGGTTATTCAGGATAATTCTATGTAATGCGGTGTAATCGACCTCCGCTGGACCGCATTTTTTGGTTGATAATGCATCTGTTTTGGGTTTGAAATTTAATTTTTTTTCCTCATAGAAAATTCGACCATTTAGTTGCAACTGTTTTATATGCTTGCCTAGTATTGTCCTAGTAGATTAAATAATTTTGAATGCTTCGAATTGACATTTATTCGAATTAGCAGGCTTGTAATTATGAACTGTTTTCTTTAGAATGCGACCAATTTGAAAATGTTTTTATCACACAAATTTTAATCCTTAATGTTTTAATCATAAATTAAAAACAGTTTTAAATTGTCCTCTGGGACACATGAAATTGTTTAAGGTTTCTTGTTCGATCACCGAAGTTAAGTAACGCTTTGCTCGGTTGTACTCGGACAGGAGCCATAGTACTGAATACCCGAGTCGAAATTTAAGTTCTCCTTTGATTCTCTAAATTCTCTGACCTTAGAGACTTTAGGAGAATCAAGCGAGAATTTATTTCAATGCAATGCGAGTTCTCTTTAAGTTCTCGAAACATGCACAAATTTCCATTTCTGCATGTTTAGAGCACTAAAAGAGAATTTGCTGAGATTCTCCTTTGAGTCTCGTAGGTTCTCTATTTATCAACCCGCAATAATATGATGCGCATGCGCCACGAAGCGCGCACTTTTTTGAAATAAGAAAAATATCAATTGAAATATATGCTCTTAAAAAATAATCATTACTGAACATGCCGGAATGTTAAATCAGTTAACCTTCTTACTTAACGAATTAAAAAGCAAAATATACTGCAATTGTACTATTTAATAGTAGCAATGATAAATCTCATCTAAGAGTACCAGTGGATAACATCCCCTTTTAGTATGTTTTAAGCAGGAGGAAAATGCTAATATTTATCGTACTTTGTTCAAATCCCTCACATGTTAGAAAAATATGATAAATAATTGCATTCTTTTATTATAATTTCAGACAAAAAAGGGACGGCCTCCAATAACTGTTATTCTGAGTCAGAAACTTATTATACTCAGTAGAATCGCAGTACAATTTAATTTTTTATTTGTTAGTGAGAAAGGACAATTGATGTAACATTTCAGTATGTTCAATACTGATAATTTTTTAAAGCATTTGAACTGCAATTTCTCTTATTTAAAAAAGTGCACAAAGTATTTTAAAATATGTAAATAATAAATTTTTTATAATATTTTAATGAAAATAAAATAATTTTCTTCCAATTTTTTTTATTATTTATATCTTGAGAAAAATGCAGTTTTCAAATGAACGCAAATACTTCTTATAAATAAAATATAGTTATAATAATATAATATATATATATAATAATAATAGTTCTGATAAAAAAAGATCATTCTTACAAATAAAAGAAGTTAAAATTAAAGTGGTTGCAAGCATTGAGCCCAATCTATTATTTCCGAATCCTGCAATTTCCTCGGAACGTACGAAATTTCCTGCTGATGTACCCAAGAACCACTGCTTGATCCTAAATTTATACAGTTTTGTGTTAGTTAAACCGTTTTTCAATATCCCAGTAAAAAATCGGTAAAATGTGATAGTCACCTGTTTGCATGTGTGGCGGACGGGGTGGTGAGATTGCTGACAAATTACGGGGACCCATTTCAGAAGGTGAAAATCGAGAAGCCTCTAAAATCCCCGTAGCTTTACAACCTTTGTCAGTTTCATGGTTGGTTGTAGTCGCAACATTCTCGGTTATTTTTCTGTAAACTTTCCTCTCGTCAGTGACACTGCTGGTCGCTTCAGACTCATCATCCGTGTGTTCTTTGAAAAACACCTTTCTGCCTGCATCTAAACATATTGTATTTTAAAAATATCCGGAAGTAAAATTTTAATCATTTTTCCATAATTCATAAAATTGTAATTGTAATTTTATTTTTGAAAATTATTTAAAATTGAAATATTCGAACCTGAACTTCCTTTTCGCATCTCGGCTGCTTTGGACTGCTGATACCTTCTCTTATTTGCGGCGAGTTTATTAATATAATAAATGAAGTCCTTGTACACAAGAGTACAAGAAACTTGAGAGACCCACTCTGTAATTGAAAAATTTAAATTAGCATGTAAAACCTTATTCCTATTAGAAGTCGAACATGAGCAACTTACGAAATAATCCTTTCAGCAGTAAAGGATTAATTGATGGCTTTCCTTTCTTCCCTCCTTTTCCTTTGGCCACGTAGTTCGCGATTGTGTGGCCATATATTTCAAGCAGAACTTCGCGGACAATAATTTTCCACTTATTTTTTTGTTCCACATTAACATCGGTTTCTATCATTGTATTAATGTAAGTAATTACATTCTTTGAAAGGTAGAATCCACAGTTCGGCGAAATTTCTTGCTGAAATAAAAAGTGACTTACTTTATTGACATAAAGAGCTTTCACTACATCTATAATTTTTGTGAATATGTTCGCTACTGAATTAAATATAAAAATGTTACCTAAATTCTACTTCAATAAGGAATAATTTTGCGTAATAAACATTTACCATATTTGAGGCTGGTTGCAAATGATGAGGCGGTAACTGAAAAAATAAAAAAGATTGAGGTGAAATTATAGAAGAGTGAACAATGAAAGCTACATACCTAAATTTTAAAGTAAATTTTACCTCAAATGTGGTGCTACAATTTTCACTTGTGTGTGCAGACTTGTAAGCATACTTCATTGCAGCCAAAAAGAGCTCGTGGAACGCAATATCCCTCTTTGTAACTAGGAGAAAATGTTATGCATAAATATAGTGACATAATAGTTGAATGCAGTTAAAATGCTTTAAAAATATTATAAAAATTACTTTTTCCAGGAAATGTTGCCGCCATAGCTTTAGCTGCACCATCCCAATTTTCCTTAGAAACATCTTCGTCCTCGGATGAGGAAGAAATGTTCTTATCCTGGTCATTTCTGGATGTAAGAACTTTTCCGCAAGTTGAAGCATTTTCTTCAAAAGATGAGCGAACTATTTTTGAGATGGTTGCAGGCGGTGATACTGTTCCGTGGGCTTCATTTACTTCCTGTTCCGTTGTCGTCTCAATTTGAGAAGTAGAGGGGCCTGCATGCATGGAGTTTTTTTTCGGATCAGAGTTTGTAGACTGCAAAATATTTCCTTGAAATTCTGGAATATCTTGTAGCTGCATGCTGGACTGTCCTATTTTTGTTTTCTTTTGAACATTAGCCTGATAAGTAGGAACTATGCTCGTCTCATTCAGCAAAGCATTTTCGAATTTTCTTTTATTCGACTTCATAATATTCTTCTTGAATTTATTTTTTTGGTCAAAATTTTTCTTCTCTTCAATAACTTCTTTTGAAAAAACTCTCGTTGAGTGATCCAAAATTTCGCCTTCATCCGACACGAACATGTGATCCAGTGCAGTTTTATCTTCTGAAAATGATGTATTTTTAGAGAAAAAAAATACAGGAAATTTTACCTCAAATACAGAAAAAAGACGTGACAGCAGAGAATGAAAGTGATATGGGTGAAAAGTGTTGCACTGGGTGCTTTCATAAGTCAGGAGCTGATAGAAAAAGCGGGTGAAAAATAAATTTTGGAGCAAAAATAAGTTGAGAGAGTTGCGGGAAGAAAGAGTTAAAAAGAAACAAGCTCCTCAAGTTAAGGTAGATGTACCAGTAATCGGGAATATCCCAGTAATCGTGAGTTTTGAGGTGTAAATGCCAGAAATAAGTATTTTTAGAATAAGAATACAATCCTAAAATATTTTCAAGTAAGTTTGAACAGTGCTTTTTGTGGAAACCGAATTAGTTTTTTTTATACAAATAGTACATATGGGTAAGAGAAATTAATTTGTATTGCCGGTGACGATGAATCACGAAACGTGGAAAACAGCTTAACATTTTGGTTAGGAAAGGCGACTCTTTGCTTAAGCTTTTAATATGTCAAGACCGGTCACGAAGACTGAGACTAGACTAGATCAAAATTTTATTTCCATATTTCGTTGCAAATAATAATTTAATTAATTTCAAAAAGACTTGAAATTAAATCGGACTACTGACTTGTTACTCTGATTAGTAAACGTAATACAAATTAGCGCTTGAAACTGAAAAAGGTGATGTAAAATATTGGTATGACTTTAGAGATTTCATTATCAATTTTGTAGTTTATCATAATTTTTCAGTGAAGTTAATGTTTATTAAGTAGTTTTTCATTGGCTGACATTAATCTATACTGCATAATATAAAGGAAAATGTGTAATAGATATATAATTATTGATGGTTTTAATATTTTGACAACGTAAACAGAAAATAACCTTCAAATACACATGATTTTTTCAGTCACTGCAGTTTATCAAATTTCGTCATTCTGTTTATATAATTTATGTTGCAAAAAAGTTAATTATACAATTTACCATTGTGTAAAACTTTATATCCAATGTAATTAAGTACTAAAAACTGATTTCAAGAAAACTTAGCCTTCTTCACGAAGACTGGGACAACGACTCATGATTACTGGTACCGGGCAGATTTGAAAATAACGGCAACTGGGACATCGGTGCTTTCTGACATTTAATTGTTTATAAATAAAAAGTAATATTGAATATAATGTAAAAACCATTTTTATAATATTCTAGCATGTTTAATGCTTCAGTCAGTACCAATCATTTTTTAAAAAATCCTTCCGAAACATTTTTCTACATATTTGCATTCAATGAAATTTCTTATGGTCACGATTACTGGGACGTTTACCTTAGGTAAACAAAACATTTCTTTTGTTTTAAATACAAACAGGGCCGTTTTTAGGGTTGCGGGGGCCCCGGGCCGGTTATATTGTTGGGGCCCTTTAGCGGACTCAAGAAATGTTATTCCTCCCTGACTTCTAAAAAAAAAAAAGAAGTTTGCATTTTGTAGTGTTTTGTGGGGGCCCCTAAAATGTGGGGGGCCCGTTCCGGGGCCCCGAAGGCCCTGACTACAAATAAACTGTTTGATAAATGACTTCAAATCTTAAGAATTCTTTAAAGTCACATGAAATTTAAAGAATTTTCTAAAACCTTTAAAATACTTGGAGGTCTCACAAAATTCCTGAAAGCTTTCGAAACCCTGAAAACTCTGTAAAATCCTTAGAAATCTTAAGATTTCTTTAAATCTCTGGAAAATTTTTGGAACTTTCTAAAATTTCCTTGAACTTTATAAGATTCTTTTGAACTAATTTAAGAACTTTTAAATATTTAGAAAGATATGAAAGTTAGACCAGGTTTACATTATTTTTTTAGGTTAGCGTAGGTTAGGTGGGACCATATGCCAACCTCAGGTTGCTTTGCTATAAGAATGGTTACAATTTGGTCATAAATACACTTAATTAATTAGAGATTTGATAGAAAATGCATACGTACCAGATATTGCAAGAATTTTTGCTTGTCCCTTAGTTTTCATTCCCGTTTTGTGATCCATCCATATCAACGTTGAAACGCCGTTCACAAACCTGACTTTTGCTGGAAAAGTTGATAATTCAAGGACATCTTTGTAACAACTGTTGATCCACCACACGAGAGCATACTTTTTCCGCCCCATTTCGAGAAATATACTTCACTAATTTATTCTTAAAACACTTTTTTAACTGGGGTGTATCTGATGACGCCACGCCAACCACTGTATGTTTGTTTGTTGTCAGCTGCTGGAACGATCATCGATTTCCGAATCGATCCGTGGTATGCGCGCGCGGACTGTACATAACCTTTAAATCTCAGAGAACGCGGGAAGCGAGAAAAGGACTGTACATTTGTGATATTTTTACTTTCGAATTAATGGTGGTTCATCACGTGATAATATAATCTAAGTAACGTAAAAAATGTCAAAAAAAGCTCTCAGTGAACTTTCTAATCGTCGAAGAACTGATCGGATCAGATTACTCAGAGGGAATGACGATAATGATAACGAAGAACGCGAAGCTGATGTTCCCGAAAACCCAAGACTCTTATTACCAGTCGAAATGTAAGTATTTTTTTTTAATTTCTTTTTGTTTCCTTTATTATTATGATATTATGTGTAAGTTGTAGTAGGTTTGAAAGAAAAGGAAAGTTATTATTAATAAACTATTGAAAGATAATAATCAA
Organism: Andricus quercusramuli; assembly: GCA_932178445.1. NCBI lineage: Eukaryota > Metazoa > Arthropoda > Insecta > Hymenoptera > Cynipidae > Andricus > Andricus quercusramuli. The sequence continues at coordinate 32,511 of CAKNXH010061689.1, forward strand.
CATTTCAACCTCAATAATGGGAAAATTTGCTTTTAGGAGAAGCAATATTATTTCAATGTAAAAATAGAAGTTGTGGATAAATAAGATATAGTACATGAAGCTTGAGAATTATATATAAAGAATAACTTGAATAATATAATTTTAGAGATGTGGACGATGAGATACATCAACTACGAATTGAGAGGGGAAATCCTGATGAAAATTTTGTAGGACGTGTTATTCACGAAGAAAATCAAAATGATATTGGGTGAGTAAAAGCTTAAAAAATGTATTTCCTTACACAGATAAATATTCCAATTTTATAAACATTGATAATAAAACTCTGAGTGGATTACAAGAAAAATTAGGTGAAATGCACTGAACAGTCTCAAATTTTTGCATGCAAGGATGTACTACGTGTACTATTTTGAGGTTAGAAACTGAACTTTGAAACTAATTTTCAGTTTTTCGCCACTTTGAAATTATTTATGAAATAAACTTTTTTAATTGCCTACAAACAAGATTGGTTCCGCGACATAGGTTACCATTTTTTCCCGCAAGTTTTCGGCCAAAAATATTATGCAGTTTGAAAATGAAGTAGGCGAGAATTGTAACACACATAACCTCAAAGTACACACATTTATGAAATTTGGCAAAATAAAATATTTTTTAATTATCCCAGAAACGAAGAGTCGGGGGACGTCCGTTAGCATGTTCGCTATCATTCCCCGAATTTTTAAGACAAAATATTTATTATTGTACGAAAAAAGCGGTGGAAACCTAACATCGGTAAAATCGATAATTTTCTGAGTATCACATGCCCTTAAAGGCAAACTCTTTTGAATTTCATCCACAAACTTTTGCAATTTACTCAAGTATTGTAACTGTTATACTTATTTATTGTAACCATATATTACAGAAACAACTCCGAATCTGATGATGCGAGTGACGTGAGCTCGGAAACACAAGGTGATAATGAAGATTTAGCAAGTGAATCCAGCCAGAATTCCACTTCTGACAACAGTTCATCTGAATCCGATAACGAAGAACAATATGCAGGAATATTTTTCAACAACGAAGATGATGTTAACGATCAACCATTATATCGAGGATCACCGCTAACGGTCATGGAGAGTATGTTATTAATCCTAACAATTTTACTCCATCATAACGTAACGATGACATGTCTCTCTGACATTATTGCAGTAATCAATTTCCATTGTCTGAGTGCAGGCTTAAAAAGAAATAGTTTGTATAAGTTCAGAAAATATTTTGGACTTGGAAAAAATAACAATTTAAAGAAACATTATTATTGTACAATATGCCTACGTGCACTATTATCAAATGACGAAGTTTGTCCATCTTGTCCTAAGAAAAAAAATGGTTATTTTGTTCAATTACCATTTCTTGAACAATTAACGGAAATGTATAAAAGAAGAGATTTTTGTGATAATTTGCAACATCGATTTCACAGGCCTATGCATCAACCAAATACTATATCAGATATTTACGATGGTACTTTGTATCAAGCATGGACGGTTAATGGTTTTTTATCCAATCCAAGTAATATTTCTCTTTCTTGGTACACGGACGGTTTTCCAGTATTCAAATCGTCGAAGATTAGTGCTTGGCCAATTTATTTATCTATAAATGAGTTGCCTTTCGAAATTAGAAAAAAAAGAGAAAATACTTTGTTAGCTGGTTTGTGGCATGGTGATAGTAAGCCTGATATGAATAGATTTTTTCACACCCTTCGGTCAGATTTACAGAAACTCTCAAATGGTATTAGAATTTTTGTACCAAGCAATAATGAGACTATAAATGTAAGAGGAGTTCTTCTCACAGGAACTTGTGATACGCCTGCTAGATGTGAGTGCTTAAATTTTATAAACTTCAATGGTAGATACGGCTGCTCATTTTGTCTAATTGAAGGTGTGAGTGTTCCTTTAGAACCTCAAGGTCATGTTCTTGCTTTTCCTTATCAAAATGAACTGAGCCTAAGAACTTCTGAAAACTCACAAATATTTGCTAATAGAGCTTCTGCGGATGAACCCGTAATGGGTGTAAAAGGACCAACAGTTCTCTCGCAACTAATGCCGGATTTCATTCTAGGTATTGGGCTTGATCGTATGCATGGTGTTGAAGGTGGTGTCGTGAAGAAAGTATTACATTTACTATTTAATATTGAACACCGTGCACAACCCTTCTCTTTGTACGGATTTATTGATGTTATTAATAGCAGACTGACATCGATTAAACCTCCAAAATTTGTCCATCGCATGCCACGCTCTATTACAGAGTTAGTTCATTGGAAGGCGTCAGAATTAAAAATGTGGTTCTTTTATTATTCGATTCCAGTTTTGCAAGGAATACTTAGAGAGGATTATTTCAGACATTATCTCCTTCTAGTGATAGGAATTGCATTGCTTAGTTCTGATGTAATTACACCACAAATGGTCCAAATAAGTCGTGATTTTTTAAATATTTATGTTAAACAATTTCAGACTTTATATGGGTTACGTTTCTGTTCAATAAATGTTCATCAAATCGTACATTATCCCGACATCGTACAACGACTTGGACCATTGTGGTTGTATACTTGTTTTGAGTACGAAGATTTGAACGGAAAACTATTGAGACTTGTTCATGGCACTAATCATATCGACACCCAAATAGCAAATTCTCAAAATCAATTTATCACAATGACAAAGCTAATGGAAACACTCCCTGACGGCGAATTAAAAAGTTTTTGTCAGAAGAAAAAGCATCAAGTCAAAATCAATGAGCGTATTTTGGAGCATTGTTATAGTGTCGGAGCTTATAAGCTTACTATTCAAATACCTGAATTAATTCAAATCGCCCTCCAAAATGTTCGAATCGGAAGAAATTTCAGAGTATGGACGTTTTTAAGATTATTAAAAAATGGTACATTATATGTAGCAAATACGTATAAAGATAACTTGCAAACATGTTCATCTGTAGTGCAATACATTTCTAATAATGAATTCAAGTTAGGCACCATACTCTGTTTTGTCAAAGTTCACACTTGTGATTGCGAGATTCAGAACTGCGAATGTGAAGACTTATATTTTGCAATTTTACAAAACGAACTTATTTATCGTAATGTATTTCGAGCTCAAGGCAATTACTTCCAGCATAATACTTTATCGTTCTTACAACAATGTGAAATCATCCAAAATGTAGTCGCTATTCCGATTGAAACTCTAATTTCTGTTTGTGTTTATATGAATGTAGATAATTCAGTGTACGTCGGATTACCCATCAACCGAAAAGAGCTTGAATAAAAGTGTACGTCGAATTACCCAACAATAAACAAGAGCTTGAATAAAAATATTCTTACATTAATATCTGCAACGCAGTTCAATGAATATCCTGTCACAATATAATATTATTATAATTTGCATAAAATTAGTAAACTAATAGTAAACATTTTTGAATATATGTATTTAAAAGTAGATCATTTGCATTCTAGACATTATTACATATTAAAAATAGTTAACAATTAATAATTAAATTACGTAGAATAATCATTATACTACAGACATTATGCAGATTGATAAAAAAACAAAGAAAAAATACCAAAAATTTGCAGAGAGACTAAAGAGAATGAAAAGAATAAAACTATAAAATACGAAGAGAATTAAAGAGAATTAAAAGAGAACCAACTAGGACCTGAGAGAATCAAAGGAGAACGTCTAAGACTAAAGAGAATCAAAAGAGAATTTATTGAGCACTATGGAGAATCAAGGGAGAACGTCTAAGACTACAGAGAATCGAAAGAGAATTTATTTAGCACTATGGAGAATCAATAGAGAACCTAAATTTCGACTCGGGTAGGGTGTTATTCATCAGCTAATATAATGTAGTCACTCTCAACCTAATAATAATAAGAATAAGAATGTACGAGTTCGCAACGCCATTGATATTAAGTTGATCCAACTAAATCTTATGGTAAATTGAATATTTTTTTTGAATCAACCTAAATTCGATTGATTAAACCAAATTTCCACCTATATACCTGAAAACAGATTTTTTGCTTCAAAAATATCAGTTAATCTACTTAAATTCTTATAAAAATTCAAATGAGATCACTTTTAAATACTTTGAATAATGCTCTTCAAAAGTCCTAGAATTCAACTCCATAAACATTATATTAAATAATGATTTATTCACATTTCTGGAGACTGGCAAGGTGGTTGTCGTACAAAAAATGAAGTCTCTGAAAAACATGATTTTGCTATCATTTCAAAATTCGAAATAATATTACTGATTATGTCTATTCAAATAAAAACCATTATTTTTAATGAAAAAAAAATGTTAAGACTTATAAACAAAATTCGTTTGAATATATTTAATTTATTTTAACAATGTTTTTCGCAATTGAATTGTTTTATATTATGACTTTCCACCAGTTTTTGAAAAATGTTCAAATAATAATAACATGGGGCAAAATGACGACAGGGGCAAAATGGGACAATGATTATATCTCTTCTGTGGTGTGACGCCATCAACTGGAAATGGTAGGAAATCCCGATATTTCTCATGTCAAATGTCAATTTGTTATAATTTTGTTCTTATTTTTCAAGTTATGAGATGCATGGATCGTTTTCGTGTCCAGATATAATTTTGACTTATTTTGAACTACACGTAAGTAACACAAATGATTCTTCCATTAAAATCGCTCCAGCATTATTCCGTTGTGAACTTAATGACCCTTCTTTTGCGCCGACGCGTTTTTGATTGTTACAGCAAGTTCTTGCAACTGCACTATTCATTTGTACAGCCATTTTCAATTATTTTCTTTATAATACAACAAACGAAGCGTTCTGTTTTTGCCCCGGGGTAAAAACAGGACAACAAAATTTTTTCAAAAATCAATAAAAAAAGTAGAACATGGCTTGTTTTCAATGTGGAAAAAAATTCTTTAGTACATTATTAGTTTTGTAAGGCACCTATATTGTTGAATGCGGAAAAAAAGTATTTTAGCATGAGAAAAAAATCCTAAAGCAAAATCGTCCCGTTTTTGCACCATGTTCCCCTAATGGCTCATTTCTTCAGGGGTGAACGTTCTGCTCTACTCTGCTGTTTCCAATTTTGAAAGTATAAACTCTTCTACTTTGCTAAAATGTTTCAAACAATTTTTTATAAAAACTTTTTTTTAAGCAAGTGAATATATTGGAAGATGAGGTATTTCAGGACAAAACTTTATTCTCTCAATAACTTAAAAAATAACTATTCTTCAACATAATTGTATTTGGACATTATTTTTTATTTTCTAAAACTATTCATTAGATAATAAAATCAACTGTTGGACTCTGCTAAATCTTGATTGTCCTAAATTTGAAATGAATCAATTTGGACTTTTTTTATTTGCATTCAAATCATCACAATTTCAAATTCATATTGTCTAATTTTGAAATTTTCGTATTCAAATTTATACAATTTTCAAGGCTTCTAATTAGAAATTCTTTAATTTATAAAGCTAACCAATTCAAAACTATTTCTATTACAAAATTTTCAAGTTTGAATGTTTTATTTGTAATTTATAAATGCTTTCAAATTGTCCGCTGGGACATATGGAATTGTTTAAGGTTTCTCGTTCGATCACCGAAGTTAAGCAGCGCTTGGCTCGGTTGTACTCATATGGGAGCCGCCGTACTGAATGGGGGGTGTATTTTTCAGCTAATAAGATACATTCACTCCCAAACTAATAATAGTAAAAATAATTATTATGTCGTCTACATATCTAAAAGGAAAAAGGCATAAACGTTTAAGCATTTTTTTAAATAAAATAGATCATTACTTAATTTTCTATAAAAATGTAGGTAACATTAGTTTTCGGCACTTTGAAAAATTCTCTCTGAAGTTCTGGAACAACTCTCTAATAATTATATTGAATAATGGCTTATTTACATTCCTGCTACTGCGAGACTGGAAAAAGTTGTCGTGCGAAAAATGAAATCTTTGAAAACTTAGATTTTCTATAATATTAGGAATAAAATAATATTACTGAAGAGGTCATTTCAATTGAAATGGTGAATTAATTTTCAGGGACAACATTCTGCATAACTCTGCTTTCTTAAACTGAACCAGTGAAAATGTAATTCATAACCATAACACATAACCATACTCTAAGATTAGATTGCCAGAATTCTAATATGCAATTACATCATTTTAAAATCACTACATAAAAAATAGTCTTATAATTTTACATTGGATGGCACAAATGAATCAATTTTTAATTTTTTGTTTTAGAATGTTTTAATTATGAAGGTATGGATTTGAACAATTCATTTTTATAATAATTAACTCTTCTAAGTTTTTGTTTTTAAACACCCTTTTCTAAATGTTATTCAACTTCAGCGGTCTTAAAAAATTAAACCTAAAAATTAAAATTAAATCGATAAAAAAAATTTTAATTAATCAATTAATTGAATAAAAAATTTTAATTGAGTATTTGAAATTTCAAATTGATTAAATTTTAAACTTTGACGTAATCAAGTAATGGAATATTTAGGATTCAAATGTAATAATAAAATTAAATTTGAATAAGTCTTCGGAAATTTTGTAATTTTCATAGTCCCTTCTCTCTATATAATTCTTCAGTTCTGTCGAGTCTTATATGCTTGAGCTTTAAGTTTTTTATTTTGAAGTTAACTAATAACAAATTTCATCTTCCAAGCGTTTTCTTTTCGAAATTGCAGAATTCTTATCACTCCATTTGTACTCTGCTGGATTTGGATTGCCCGACATTTAGAATGAATTAATTTGGAATTTTCTTATTTTCAATTGATGAATATTTAATCAATAAATTTATTAATTAGCTGTTTGAAATGTTAAATTAGTATTGACATTATTTACGGGCATACGAAAGTTTACAATTTCAAATTTAAATTCAAATGGTCTAATATTGAAAAATTTGAATTCAAAATCATTCAATTTGTAAGACTTTCAATTAGAACGTGGTTTAATTTAGAATGTTAACTAATTTCAAATTGTTTCTATCACAAAAATTTTCGAATTTTAAGGTTTTAAATATAAATTATATATTCTTTAAAATTGTCCGCTTGGATACATGGAAAATGGAATCGTTTGAGGCTTCTCGTTTAATCGTCGAAGTTAAACAGCGCTTGGCTCGGCTGTACCCGGATGGAAGCCGCCGTACTGGAAGGGATGTATTTATCAGCTCATAAGATCCATTCACTTCCAAACTAATAATAATAAGAGTAATTATTGCATTGTTCTTATATCGAATATACTCGTACGAAGTCAACTCAGAAAACGATTCGGTACTTTGGTAGAATCAACCATTTTTTTTATTGCACAATATTACGTGAATGACGAGGCCCAGTTCCCCTATTTCCCCATAGGAATAACATGGGAAACTCCCATATCTACAAATATGATGCTGGAAGGCGTAATTTCCGAAAAAATGTACATACTATACAGGAACCTCCCAAAATCCTTTCCTCAAATGTGCAGGCATTGATTTTTTATTTTGATTCCCCCACCCCCTTTCAGCATGCCTCAAAAGCCACACTTTTAACAAGGATCAAGTATTATTTTGTGGTATATTGGTCGTAAATATTGTTTTTATATAGTTTTATTTTCACGAATCATTTTTAATGGTAAAATTAAAAACTTTTATGTACTTTTTGAATAACTATTAATTGTTTCAACCGTTTTATTTGTTTGAACCGAACGTTTTTTATGTTTTATCGCAAATCATCGGTACTCTTAAAACGAGACATACTTATCAGGCAATATAAAAAATCAGAACGGTCGATTCAATTTGTTTTCAATTGTTTAAACAACTTTTTGCTATCTAAATGTAACTTTTTATTGAAGTAGAGCAGACAAATGTAATTTTTTTACGAATTTGTCATCAAAATAGAAGTCTGGTATTTCGGGTATGAAAGTACTTATCGATAATTTTTTTTTTTACATTACACGAATATGGTATAAAGATTTTTCAAAGAATGACAGAGATCCCTTAGAAAAAGGGTCACACTTTACCCACTACCTATAGAGTCTATGTCTATAGGATAAGCGTAGATCAGCGTGACCGTTTTTTTCTGAAGGGATCTGTGTCACAGTTAAATTCGACAATGCCGAGAAGAACGTTTTTTCATTACGAGCTTTCCTGTATTGAAACTCATCAAAATCGTAATTATCCAGACGTTTTTAATCCAGACATGAATAATTTTGATTGACCGTTCAACTTCTGAAATGAAACCGCTGAATTGAGAAGCTTCTTTTAAGCTAGATTTCATCTGATTGAAATCTCTGTCCATTGCCGAGATAATTACTTTTTACATTTTTAAATCTACTACAAATATTATAAATAAATTAAAGTAGAACAAATTCATTTTGTTAAGTAAATGTTAAAGAATACTCATGAATTTTTTGAAGGTTGATGTATTGAAAGTTGAAGGTCATTTCTTCTGTTTTCCACGCTTTTTCTAACAGGAAAGGCAACAAATGTTTGGCGAAAATCGAACTGAGATCATTTCGCAAGTATAATGTTGAAGAATGTTTATGTCTCTGACTCAAAATTCTGCGATTTTTTCTCAAGTGATGAACCTGTCAAGCCAGGTGTAATTGTTTAAATAATTTTTTATTATTGAAATGTAAGCTTTTACTAGAATAATTCAGAAAGTGCAGTTTTTTGCGAACTCATTAACTATTTGAATGAAACCTAACTTTTTTGTTAAAAATTCAAATTTTCGTGTTGAAAAGTCAACTGTTTCGTAGAAAATTCGTCTTCTTGACTAATAAATTCAACTGTTTACTGGAAATTTGTCTTTTGGGGTTGAAAATTCTATTATTTCCGTGAAAAAATTCAACTATTCAGTTAAAAATTTATTTTTTGTTGAAAATTCATATTTTTGGGCTGAAAATTCCAATTTTTTGCAGAAAATTCGTCTTTTTAGCTTGAAAATTCAACTTCTTCACCATAAATTTGTCTTCTGGAGCTGAAAATTCTGTTATTTTCGTGAAAAATTCAACTAATTTAGTTCGAAATTAATTTTCTGGTTGAAAACTCATATTTTCGGGTTAAAAATTCATATTCTTGGGTTGAAAATTCAATTTTCTTCTGGAGAATTCGTCTTTTTCGTTTGAAAATCCAACAATTTGATTTAAATTTTTCTTGTCTCACGATTGAAAAATTTTTCTTGTTTGTAAATTCAACTCTCCGGTTAAAAAGTTAGTCTTTTTTCTTTTAAAATTCATCTATTTTGGTAGAAATTTTTTTGGTAGAAAATAGAACCGTTTGGTTGAAAATTAACCTGTTTTAGTTGAGGATTCTAAAGTAAAAAATTCGTCTTTTTGGAGAAGTTCAATTGTTTTTTATTCAAAATTACAAATGTTTTGCTCGAAAAGCCCACTTTTACATTTTTGTTCTTAAAAATTAATTTTCTTATGGAAAATTCGGCTGATTTTGATTCAAAATTAAAATCTTTTCTTGGTTGAAATATCAAATATTACATTTTTCGTTGATAACTATTCTTTTTTCATTACAAATTCTACATCTTGGTTGAAAGTTGAGATTCTCTGTTAAAATTTATTTTTTTTTTCTAAAAATGCCTATTTTCATAATTTTAGTTGAAAGTTCAACTATTTTGTTGAAAATTTTATAATTTTGTTGAAAATTCAACAATTTTCTTAAAAATGTAATCATTCTGTTAAAAATCTTTTATTTTCTCTCGAAAATTTAACTGTTTCGTTTGAACTTTGTCTTTCTGGATAGAAAATTTCAAAATTCGGCCTCTCGAATTTGAAATTCACCTGTCTTCTAAATGATCGTCTTCGTGTCTTGAAAATGTTCCTCTGTTCGGTTTAGAATGAAACTGTTTTTGGTTGAAGTTCAATCTTTTTTGTTAAAAAATTTCATTCGTTTCGATTGAAAATGCAACTACTTGGTTAAAAGTTGAACTTCTTTGTCAATAGTTCATTTTTTTGTTCACGATTCATCATTTTAGTTGAAAATTCAACTATTTTTTTAGAAAGTCAACCTTTTTTGCTCTATAATTGAAATTCTTCGTAGAGGGCGTAGGCGTAGGCGTTTATCAAAGTTATGAAATCGAAAAAAACATTTATTTAAAAGCGGGGGAGGGTGTGTTCATATTTATGTCGTCACCTCAATGGGTTGAAGCTTTGTCTGATGATCTGTGACGAAGAAGGGGAGGGATGAAAAAAGTATTCAAAATAACATGACATAGTTTTTGAACAGCCCCTAATCTTCGAAAACCGGAACTGGAAGTAAAAAAAGAAGACCTTAAATATTTACAGAGAGCCGTTTCGCTGAAATCTTGAGAAAAAGTATCTCGTCTCTTCGAAATTGCTGCGACGCGACGGTCGTAAATCAGCTTGAAAACAAGAAATCCATCATTACCGTTGAGTGAAGGGCAAATAATGAGACCTTGAATTCTGCCAGTAGCCCCGCATTTTGGCCATATTGGAACACCGCGGGCACTACTGACCCCCCTGGGAGCGTGATAATCTCTCCCAGCTGATCCGTATCGGAACTGGAAGCTTGACAATGATCAGAATCCCTGGGACACCCCGGGCACCAGTCGTCACCCAGAACCTGGACCAACTCAATATTTTTGTAACCAGGCCCTGGAGGTCTCATTGTCACTCGTGTAACACTCAACGTCTCAGAATTTTGCCTGTGGGGTTCCAAGATCTCTGTCTGAACATACTTTAAAAGTTTAAAAGTCTAGACACTGGTCAAAAGTATCAAAAGACTCCCACTTTTCAGAGATACCTTTTTTCTTTGAGTGTTACAATTTCAAAGTTTTAATTGGCAATACGAAAACAACTAAAACGTTGTTCATTTCAATGGGACAGATATATTCAAAAGTGAAATCCCAACATAGTTGAATGACATCTTTAGTGGTTGTTTTCCAAAGATATTATTCTCAATTGAACCAAGTAGAATAAAAGATGGATGACTAACGGAACAAGTGTATAAAGGTAAAGTAAATTGCAGTATGCCCAGAGGCAGACCGCGGAAAGAATGGTTAGAATGTGTGAATGATGAGACCTTGATCCGAAAAGATATAAGAAGCCATATAAATAGGAGAGCTTGCATGAAAAAATGCATGGACGTGAAGAAAGCTAGCAAAGTATGCTAGGACAGAAAAGCGTGGCGAAAAATAATTTATAATGATAGTGTCAGTAGAGTGAATGACGCCTGAAGCAACTGACCTCGGATACTAATAGGCCGAAGTGGGGAACCTCACATAAAAATCTTGTGAGGCTCTTCACTTGGGGTGATCGCTAGACTAGAGAGATTGGTCAGGAACCTGGTTTGGAGCAGTGTTGTGGAACGAACGTGTTATTTTAAATAAATAACACGAATATTCTAGATCAATCTAAAAAATCTATACTTCCTTCCCCACATTACTATTTTCCAACCGAGCGAGTCACGCCTACCCCGAAACGGGAATTGCCTAATCCTAATGGTATGATAATAATAATAATGAAGTATCATAATTGCGAAGAAGATTTTTCAATGGCATCATCAGGTTCGATAATATTTACTTTTGTTCTGCAAATAATTTTCAAACACATTTTTTAAATAAAAAATGTTTCATCCTGGACTGGCTCACCGGACTGCAACGTTTCAAGAACACTTCTCAACAGGGAAACGAGTTCAATAAAAACGCATATCAGTATAGTGAGTGAATGTTTGAAATCATTAGTATAAAATATATTTTTTATTGTTCTTATATCGAGGACTAAATTCTAAAATGTAGATAAGTAAAATTTCTAAAATAGTGAAATGTTAACATTTCCAACACGAACATTGTATCTATATATAGAATTCCTGAAAATAAAACAAGAATTCCACGATAAAATTTGGACAACCACCACCAAATGCTCCTATTGCAATTTTAACGTGACGTTGCTCACACAGCACCCTTATCAAGGCAAGAAAAAATGAAACAGGTGGGAACAGCGACCAAGCAACGACGCTAT
>CAKNXH010061691.1:0-92333 GCA_932178445.1 Andricus quercusramuli
AAAATCAACATTTCTCTTCACGAATAGCCATACAATACGAGAAAAATAATACTTGTTAAATATCGCCCCAATAAGTCTGTTTGATAGGGTCCTAAAAACCCCATGAGTGAAAAAATGGACTTTGCGAGTTTTTCGCTCTAATTATGATTTTCTGCTTTTTTTTTAAATGCGAATTGGTTTTGATGCATGAAATACTAATTTATGCTGATGATTAGAATGATGATAAATGAATAGATAATTGTCTTAGAATTGAGATAAAAAATCGCGGTTTTTAAAAAAATTTTCCACTTTTTGTCGAATTTTCAATTGAAGTGACTTAAATAACACAACCGCACAATGAAAGGTGTCGTGATCTGGGAACGCCACATATGTTTTCCTACGTATTTTGACGGGCTGAAGCCGATATCTATGTCAGAATTGATCCCACAGGTTGTCCTTTAATACTTACCTCAAAAAATCTCAATAAAATGATATAAAATTGTGATATAATGCATTGAAGGCTGCTTTTTTTTAAGCATATATCAGCGGAGTCTCAGTCTTACAATTGACGTGACCTGACTTCTGCTCACCTAACCTCACCTAAACTCACCCAACTCCACCTATCCTGGCCTTATATAACCCTTATGTTCCATCGCGATCACGGTAGTTCTTAAAAATAAAATGCTTTATCCTGTTTCGACGTGATGCTCAGCTAGTGCTGATTGCGTGGAATGCTTAAGCCCGACCTCACTCTCATGTTTCTTTACACGTTGGCTCACCGCTCTCCCGGTTTCTCCAATATAGACTTTTCGACAAGAATAAGGGACTTTATATACTCCCTGACCTGACGGCGAGGCTGTGGTTCCTAATCCCTGTATCTTAAAACACTTTCTTTTTTGTGCCTGCTATGACGACATGAACGCCGTTTACCCAGAGAGTCAGCCAGTATCGCCAACCTTTTTAGCCTTTATAGCAAAGAGAAAGTGTTTCACGATGCAGGGTTTAGGAACTTTAGGATCGGCGCCGGGTTAGGGAGTATATAAAATCCCTTGTTCTTGTGGAGAAGTCAATAATGGATAAACCAGGAGCGCGGTGAGCCAACGTGTTAATGAACATGGGAGTAAAGTCAGGCTAAGAGATATCACGCAATGAGCACTAGCTGAGCATCACATCGAGACAGGACGTAGCATTTTATCTGATAAAACTACCGTGATCTGCGGTTTCTTCTGAAATGGTCAACTTTTAACTTAATTTTCACTTAAAGAAGTTTACTTTTTACTTTGGAAAAACACGATGAAACAAGCATAGTTACCGAAACAATTTATTATTGTTTATACCAAAATCCGTTCGGGATCATCAGAAATGGAAATGGAAAATAAAAAGGAGTACTAAACGATGGTGTTAGCAGTTTTTAGAAAAAAAATTACTAAAATCCTTCGGAAGCACATAGTCTGGTCTTTGGGTACAAAAAAAGTCATTTGTGTCGTACAGTTTATTCACTCAAAAAATATTATCAGATAGGAAATTCATTATAATTTTAAAGATATTCAATCACCAAATATTCAACCTCAAACGTTCCCATTTTTGTGTCAGACTTTTAATGTTTCATTTTTAATCTGCCAAATTTCCATTCTTTCAAATATAAAACTCTTAGTTTAAAATTTAAAAAATACCATGTTCAATTTTTAGAGTTTGAAAGCTGTGCATTTTAATTTTTAAGAACTAAGTAGCCTATGCTATAGCATTCATGCATTTGAATTTGGAACTTTAACATTTGGATGTATGAATTAGAAAGTGTTTGGCTATTGAATAGAAATTGCACAACTATTTCCTTTCGACATTAATTAACTCAGTGGAATTTTTTCAAGATGGAAAATGTTTCAGTGGTGTCGGGAAGTTTTTAAAACTTGAAAAAAATTTAAATTTCGAAAATTCATTCTATTGGTGTAACAACCTTAAATTTTTTTTACTGTTTCAGGTAGCAAGTAAGAATATAAAATTTAAAATTATAAGAAAAATTTCCTGTCGAATAAAGGAATTATTTTTTAATTAAGGACAAAATTGATATTTTGGATTAGGTTTATTTTGGTTTATCAATTTTAAAGTAGGATGCCGCTAAACTACAAAATTGAGAATTTTCAACTGAAAAAAATTGTGCAGTTAAAAGATTCTAAAAATATAAATTTTAGCAATTATATCATTTTACGCAAATTTAAACTAGAAACATGGAAAATTGAAAGCTTACAAATGTGTTTTAAAATAAAAACTTGTTCAATTGGACGTTAAATAATTTTAGTTTTGAGTCGTAACGAAATAATAATTTTGCAATTGTTATTTATACATTAAAATTTGTGTTGAAAATTTTTTAAATATTGTCTTGAAATTTTGTTTTAAACTAAAAAATCACTTCAAGTTTTCCCAGGAATCTTTAGAAAATTTTGGTGTCATCTGAAAATCTTCGAAAATTTTTTGATTTTTCTCAAGTAAAGTTCAATTGTTATTCAATCGGTTAAATTTGTTCTTGATTAAAATAATTGTTTTCAAATATTCTGATCAAATTCATTTTTCAAAATAAAAAGTCACCTAAAATTTTCACAGGAATCTTGAGAACATTTCTCATTATATTGGAACCTTCCAAAATCCTTGAATAGCTTGAAAATTTCAATCCGAAATTTTCAAAAATCTATATTTTGTTTTTAATATTTTGAAATCTCTTCATGTTTTTACGTAAGTTTGAATCTTTTCAGAATTTGTTAATATCTCATCAACTTACACAAATTTTGTCTAAAAAAATAATTTTTCAACTATTATATAAATAAAAATTAAGCAATTTCATTAAAATATAACAAGTTTTTGAAATAGAACAATTATAGTTAAGATTGCACGGTTCAGGTTTGAGTTTAGCTCTCTATTATTTTGATGATTCAAGACTTTCTGTTCCAAACAATTCGTTTTGAAATCGAATAGTTCAAAATTTTTTATTTTCAATTGATAATTTTGAATGAACAGTCAAATATTGCTAACTATTGAAAAAATGCACTTCTTCTTCATCAAAAATATTTTATTTAAAAGGGCTAAAAATTGAATATTTTTCACTGAAACAACATTTGTATAGGATTTGAAATCTAATAAAAGCATTTAGTTCTGAACATATTATTTTAAATTGTTTCGAAACTGAACATATTTCACAAAGTTTCAATCGGACGTTTAAATTTGTTTAATTAAACTGAATCGTCCTGTAGAATCGATAAATTGTTGTTCAATTTTAAATACTCGAACTTCAGTTCAATTTAAAAAATGATGAATTAATTTATATTTACAGTTGATAAATCAAAAACATTTTTTGTCAACACAATACAATTTCAAACACTATTCATATTTTATTGTTTAAATCTACAAAACTGCCTGTTGAAATAATTTAAATTTAAAATGTATCTATAAAAATTAGGACCTAAGATGGAAAAATTTGTTGTTAAAAGATTGTAGAATTACACATGGTGAACTGAATAATTACATGATTGAAAAAGTTAACAATTAAATTTGAAATAAAAAAAATCAAACTTATTTTAAATTACATCATGTATCGTGTTCTAAATCTAACCTTAAAAATGCAATCTCTTAAATTTATAAAAAAGTATTAAAATTATACATTTTTCAATGGGTATTTTTGAAAATTAATTTTGAACTGAAAATTTAACAATTTGACTGAAAATGATGAATTTACTTATAAATTCGTATTTTCTGGGGAAAAAATATTCTTCTTGATGGAATATTCAACTATATTGTCGAAAGTAGAATTACAAAGTTGAAAATTTTATTATTTAATTGAAACTTAATTTTTTTGGGTTGAAAATCAATTTTTTCACCTGCAAGTTTCACTATTCGATTTTGGGTTCAAAATTGATCGTTTTTAGTTGACAATTCTACAATTTGGTTGAAAATTGATTTATTCTGTTGTAATTTTGCCTTTGTCGATAGAAAATTGATCCTTTCGAATTGAGAATTCAGATTTTGGTAGAAAAGTCATCTCTTTGGTTAAAGCTTCTACTATTTGGTTGAAAATTAATCTTTTTTTCGTCAAAAATTCAGCTACTTGGTTAGCAGTTCAACCACTTTGTTTTACATTCATTTCATTGGTTGAATATTTAACTATTTTTTTGAAAAATCTGTATTTTTTGGTTGAAAACTGATCGCGTTCAGCTGAAAATTAAAGAACTTGGTTAAAAATGTATGTATTTTGTTGTGAATTTGTTTTTTTATTTGTAAATTATTCTTTTTGATTTGATTATTCTCTTGAAACTTAGTTTTTTTTTAATTAATTTTTTTTACTACAAATTTAACTGTTCTATTTTGGGTTGAGAATTGATCGTGTTTAGTTTGAAATTCAATACAGATTCAATTGTTTGGTTGAAGTATCAATTATGACATTTTTCGTTAAAAAATTAATCTTTTTGTTTAAGTTCAGCTATTTTTTACTCTTATTGAGGATTCATCTTTTTGGGTTGAAAATTCAACTAATACTTGATTGAAAGTTGAATTTCTTAGGTAAACATACATTTTATGTAAATAAATTATTTTCTTTTTTTTTACAAAGTACAACTTAAATCTGGATAAGAACTGAACTACTTCGATAAAAAAAATGATTCTACTAGTTGAAGTGTAACTATTTTGTTGAAAATTCGTTTTGTCGTTGTTTAAAATCAATTTTTTGAGTTTAAAATTTAGCTATTTCAATTTTTGTTGAAAATTGATCGTTTTGAGTTTTATATTTAACTATTTGTTTTGAAAAATCGACGGTTTAAAAAAAAAATCGACATTTTGGCTTGAAATTCAACTACTTCGTTGAAAATTCTTTTTTTTTTCAATCAATGTTTTGAATTACTGATATAACTATTTCATTTTTTGTTGATAATTGATAGTTTTTAGTTTAATATTCAACTATCTGAATTGAAAATTAGAAAATTCAATTATTAAATTCAATATGGTAACTATTACAATAATTTCATTCGAATTCGAAAATCTTTGAACATCATGGCAAAGAACATCTTCTCAAGAGATTTAATGCTGATGTTCACTGCAATGAAATTTAGTTTACTTTATTTATTTCCCTTGTCATAAAATTATTATTATGAATAAACTATACGAAATTGTAAATTTAAAAAATGGTTCTTAACGGGAAATTGTTCGGGGCCCGGTCGGGTAACGATCGGGCTACCAGATCTGGCACTAGATCTGGCTCCGATCGGGCCCAGGTCCGTTGTCCAGATCTGGGCCAGATGTGGCCTGGTCTGGGCCTGGTCTGGGCCATAGAAAAATTTCTACTCGGGATCGTTTAAACGTTCAACTGGCCAAAAACGGAACACTATATCTGTAGTTGTGCAGTTTTTTTTTCCAATGAAAATTGGGAATACGAGATAGATAAAACATTAGTTTAAATTCGCCTCCAAGGTCCTAAACGATCTTCTATCTACTATTCTCTACTGGCTTTTCCTATGTTCCGTAACAAAGTGTTTCCACGACCCGTTATCATCTTTCCGGCTGAGGACAGTCCGCTGGAGCATCGAGAAAAAGAACAGGATTAATGGTCCGTCGTATCACGCACGGTAGGCGATAAAATATCGTGAGAAGTATTCCGCTAGAAAATGTAGAATCTCGTTCGAGCGAGGAATTTTGCCCCAAGAACTATCTCAGATAATCTCCCCCATTAAAAGCCACCCCGAACACGATCATCGCACCAAGGGAATTAGAGTTTATTCAACTACAAAGATTTACTGACCCTGTCTGATTCCGGCTCTCTTCTAAATAAGGGTATCTAACAAAAAATGTACCCGTTAGAAAGATTTTTTGAAAAATTTGAAAAATCTTGTTCGAAATTTAAGAATTATAAATTAGATTAAAATCAAATTCGAAGGGTACTTTTTGTCACGCTCATAGGGTACTTTTTTAGCACTTAAAGGGTAACAAATTCAAGATCAATTCGTAAGACTTCAAAACAATCCAAGTTTAATGCAAAAGAATTCAAATGAATCAAAAAATTATTTAGTAACAAAATCCCATTGATTTTCGTTAAATTGGAATGAATTCAGAAGAATTCAAGGTAACGAAAAGAATTCGATGATATTCATACAATTTCACGGTGAGGTTGAAAGAATTTAGGATCAATTGAATGAAAACTTTTCAAAAAGTCGGAAAATCAATTAAATTTAATAGAATTAGGTAAATTTGAAAGAATTCAAGTGAATTAAAAAAATCCTAGAGAATGCCAAAGAATTTAAACGAATTGAGGGTGAATTAAAAAAATTTAAATCTCTTCAAACCTTTGAAACCCTAATGGTGGCTAACCAATGAAGTGACTGATGACTACAAAGCAATTCAAGCTGAATTAAAATGAATTTGAAAAAATGTTTAAAAAAATTCTATTGAATACGATAACATTGGAGTTAATTTAGAGAAAATCAAGGAAAATAAAAATTCAATGAAATTCATCTAAAAAAAAAATCAAGCTTAATTCATGAAAACATTCGAGTGATTTAGAAACAATTAAAAAAATAGAAAAAATTAATTGAATTGAAAAAGTGTGAAATGACTTTAGAAAAATTTAAGAGAATTACAAGGAATTTGATGAAATGCCTAAGAATTTAAGGTGAATTTTTAAGACTTCAAGATGAATAAAACCAAAACTTTTGAAAAATTTACTGAATTAAGTAAAATTGTGTGAATTTAGAAGAATTCAAAATCATTGTAAAAAAATGCAGTATGTATTATTAAAAATTCAGGTCGAATTTCAAATGAATTAGAAAAAATATTTAAAAGTCTCTTGAAATCCATCTAAATGCCATAAAATCCCGTGAAGTTTTATGAAATTTGATATTTCCAGAAAGCCTGGAAAATTGATTAAAATACTTTGAGAAACCCATGAAATATTTTTAGATATATAACCTTACAGGTTCTGTAAAATCTTTCCATATCTCCCAAATTTCTTCAAAACCGCATGCAAATTTTTCAAAATCCCTTAAAATTACTAAAGCCCTTGGAAATCCCTTGAAATTGTTCAAATCTTTCGAAATTTTCCGAAATGAATAAAATAGTTCTGGGAATCTTCTTAAATCCCCTTAAATATTTCAAATCCTTTGAAATCGCAATAAATTACTGAAATATATGGAAAAAGTTATTTGTAATCTTTTAGAATAGCCTAAAGTATTTAAAATCCTTTAAAATTTTTTTAAGATCTTGAAAATGCATAGATAATATGCTATCAAAATATTTCAATTCCTTTGATTATTTTATCCATTGATTCTCAGGATCAATTAAACAAAAAGTTTTGGAAATTAAAAAAAACCATTAAATTAAGTATAAAATTCAAGAAAATTTCAAAGACATTAGGGTAAATTATTCAGAATTCAGAGAGAATTCGAAATCTCTTCAAATCTTCAAAATCCTACGAAATACCTCACTTCCCACAAATAAATTCTTCAAAATCCACCAAAATATTATAAAATTCCTTTAAAATAATTCAAATCCTCAGGAATCTCATGAAATAACGAAAGATCTTAAATTTCATCTAATCCTAAAGAAAAAGGTAGGAAGGGGGTTTAGTAGGTTGCCTTCTCATTTTTCATTCCTCTTTTTGCAATAAGAGCATTTTGTGCTGGTTGTCCAAATTGGATCTTCCGATTTTTTTGTCAGGAATTCTATACATTATTCTTATTTAATTCCGCATCGATTAAGCCCTACTTGAAAAAATTTTGATTGATAAAAAAGACAGACTAGTTTTACTTTTCTGACGAATTTTCATTTCTTGACTTCCACTTTCTGCATGCGTGAACAAATGCGCAAAATTTAAATTTTGCTAAACTAAAATACGAAAAAGAAATTTGTAGGAAAAACCCGCATTTCTTATTTTTTTTCCGAAAAGTGGAATTTTCAACAAAAAAGGTCATTTTCAACCTAGAAAAATCACTTTTCCACCATAAGTGATAAATGTTATACCAAAACACCAATTTTCGATCAGTCGAATCAAACGAAACAGAAAACGAATGTTCAACCACGAAGTAGAACCCTCATCCAAGCAAATGAATTTCAATTGAAAAAGATGAATTTTCAATACATAGGATAATCAATTAATTTTGAAACAAAGAATTTTCAGCCAGTCAAATTCAACTAAAAAAGAATTTTTTGTTAAACAGATGAATTTTATATCAGATAGTTGAATTTTGTTTAACCCATGAAAAATAAAATTCTAACTGAAAATGGAATAGTTAAATTTTCAGCTAAAAATGATATTTTTTCATGTAACGCAAAAAGAATTTTCAACAAAGAAGTTAAGTTTTTAACCAGAACTGTCAATTTGAAAAAATTAATTTTCAACAATGTAGTTTAACTTTCAACCAAGTAGTTGAATTTCCAACCAATAGACATATTTTCAACCAAATAGTTGCATTTTCAACCAGAATGATAAATGTTCGATCTATAATATTCATGTTGTACTGAAAAAACGAATTTTTAACGAAATGCTTTCATTTTTAACGTAATTTTTAAATTCTAAATTCAAAAAGATGGATTATTTACAAAGCAATTTTCAACCAAATGGTATGATTTTTTATCAATAAGGTAAAATTCCTACCAAATAGTTTAATATTTTATGAATATAATTTAATTTTTAACCATACATTTAGTTATTTGAAATAAAAAATTATTAAATTCATTTTTGATAAAAATGATGAAATATCAATAAAATATGTAAATTTTCATCTAGAAAAGATCAGTTTTCATTAAAAATATCAATTTTTGACTAGAACTGGAACAGTTGAAATTTTTGTTTCAAACAATTCGCAACCAAAACGGCTTATTTTATACAGAAAGAGTTAATTATCAACCAAAGAGATGATTTTTTAACAAAAATGATCAATCTTGGAAACAGTAAGTTTCCGACAGAAAAGTTCAACATTCAGCCAAAAAAATGATTTTTCAACCAAACAGATTAGTTTTCTGAAAATGGATGACTTTTTAACGAAATAATTTAATTTTGACAAGATGACTGAATTTTTAACCCAATAGTAACATTTTTTAGAAAATGCAACTCCTCGATCAAAAATTTAATTTTCTTGATGAAAATGCAACAATTTTATTCAAAAGTTATACTTTTCAGTTGAAAACCCCACTATTCTCTTGAAAAATCGTCTTTTTGGGTTGAAAAATTAACTATCATAATAGAAAATTCAACTATTGGTTTTAAATTTAACTGTTTTGCAGGAAATTCCACAATTTTTTTGATATTTTGTTTCTATTTTAATTGGAAAATCTTTCTTGGCTAAATACTTCACGCTTTTGTTAAAAAATTCAGATTTTTTGGTTAACAATTCAATTATTTCTCGAAAAATGTTCTTCTATCTTAACCGACAAATGTTTTTCAGTTGATGATTCAACTCTTTCGTTGAAAATTAATCCCTTTGGATAATCAGTTTATCTCTTTTTTGTTATAAATGCAATTTGTCTTTTTGGGTTGAAAATCGAACTTTTTTGGTTGAAAATTGAACTCTCGGTTTCATATTCAACTGTTTTGTACAAAATTCAACAATTTGGTTGAAATTGTATTTCCCCTTGATCAAAGAATCTTTCTTGGTTGAATACTCAAATCTTTTGCAGAAATTTCATCTTCATTTATGCAAAATGCTACTGTTTGCTGGTGGAAATATCAACTATTACATTTTTCGTTGTAAACTAATTTTTTTTTTTTTTTGAAAATTCAACTATTCCATTTTGGTTGAAAATTTCTCATTTTTAGGTGATAGTTTAACTACTTGGTTCGCAATTGAACTAGTTGGTTGGAAATTAATTGATTTTTTTTTTGGTTGACCGATCATCATTTTAGTTGAAAATTCATTTCTTTGAAAACAAATGTAACCATTTTGCTGAAAATGCGTTCTTCTTTTCGTTAACGTCAGCTATTACTGATCTAAGATATAAAATATTTTTTGGTTAAAAATTCAACTACTTGGTTAGAAGGTATGATAATTTTTTAGAACTTAATTTTTCTGGTAGAAAATACATCTCTTTGTTTTAGAACGCAACTGTCATGTTGAAAATTCTTTTGTTTTTTGTTGAAAATTAATTTTTTCAACTTAAAATTTGATTATTTCATTTTTGCTGGTTGAAAACACAATGGTTCGATATGAACTATTCGGTTAGGATTACTATTTTCATTTTTTTTTGTTTGTAAAAAATTAATTTTTTTAACTGAAAATTCAACTACTTGATTTTTAGTTGAAAAAAGGTTTTTGAGTTGAAAATTCAACTGTTGGTTTAGAAATTTCTATATTTTGTTAAAAATTTGATCTCTCTGGTAGAAAATTATTCTTTTTGGTTGAAAAATAATCATTTTTCAGAATACATTCAAAACAGCTAATACAGAAAAATTAGCAATCTAGTACTAAGCATTGAAAATTAAATTACTTTTTATAATAAAATGTTCTTAAATAATGAAAATTTCAACCTCAATTCAATCTTGTTCTGTATTCTATGCGTTAATTTGTCATTCGAAAAAATTACTTTTACGTTAATTCTCATAAGGATGAATCATTTTAAAATGAGAAATATTTTATTGGAAATTTTCAAGAATAAATTGTACTTATTCCAAAACGAATTACTGAAAATTAAACGATTTAAAATTTCAAATATTGTTGTTCACAATCGAAATAGATGAAAATTGAACTGTTTGAAATTATGACATCAGTAATTAAATAATTTGTCGAATTATGAATTGTTTCAATTTTAGAGTTCCGAATTTTGCTTTTGAAAGTAACTTTCAAATTTTTGCTTTCATGAGTTTTAATATTGAAATCAAAATGGTCGAATTTGGAAACGTATCATTGATTATTTGAAATTTTTTAATTTGAAACGAATAAATGTTACTTAAAATAATTAAAATTTTAAAGGATTTAGGTATCAAAAATTTATAATGTGAAAACTTTTTGTGACTAATCATTTTTTTTCAGTTCCGAATAAGATACGGATTCGTTTATTCTTCAACGTTAAGTAATAGAAATTTTTTTTATTTTCAGTGTTTCCCACTTTTTTGATTCATTGTTTTTTTAGGATAAGTCAATTTAAATGGTTAAAAATTACAAAATTTTTCATTTTGAACGATGAAAATAATGTTGAATTTATTTCTTGATATTATATACCTTTTGCTTATCAATTTTAATATAAAATTATAATTTTTATATAATATCAATTTAAAATTATATAATTTTAGGAGCTCTGGCTTTGAAAACGATTTTAAAAAATCCGGTCTGAAATTCGTCAATTCCAAATTTCAACTCGAAATTATTAGTCAATAATTATTGTTTCAAAATCTTTTCAATCCTCATATCTAATAATTGGTTTGTGTTTGACTATCATATACTTGTTCCACTGAGATTGGTTCTATATAGACAAGAATCGTATGAGTCTAAGTAGAGAAAGTATTTCGAGGTCAGACTCTATGTTAAAAGTGACTTTATTTGAATTTGAAATCAAAATTTGTTATCATTTTTATTTCTAATGCCTCAGAATTTCGTTTCGATTCATTTTTTGAAATTTCATTAACGTTCTGATTCCCTTCGGACAACAGGATATCAATCGTGTAAATAAATTCCGTTTTTTTTTTTTCAAAAGAACTGTGATTTTGTTGGAAATAAATGTATTGGTGAAACCAATTTGAATCAGGTCTGTCAACATTTATTTAAAACTATCTGGCTGAAATATTAATTTACGCAGCGTTACTGAATTGGAAACTTGATCAAAATAGATGTGTTTATAATTAATGTACGGATAGATGTCATGTGTGTACTGATATTTATGGGTGAAAATCAAAAAGTTGGAATCATTCGATTGTGAATGGAATGAGTAGAAAGTGTTTTATATCAACATGGAATATCTTTTTTCCATCAATTTATAAGAAGAATAAAATTTCTTTTTTTACGTCTGGGAAAATGTATAATTCAGAAATTTAGGATAAAACACAATAAATACATCTTCCAGACTAATAATTTAAATTTCATTTTATTTAAAGAAACCACAACAAATTTCAGGTATAGACAAAATCATTGCAAATAAAATAAACATAACCCATAGTTTTATGAGTAAGAACAAAGAAAAGATTTTAGTAACCAAAGCAGATAAAGGCAATGTAACCGTTGTGATGTGTCGCCAAGATCACACTAATAAAATGAATATCTTATTACATGATTCAAAAACATATACAAAAATTAGTTTTAATCCTTTAAACTTTTTAGAAATTGATACCTTTAAAATGGTGGATGGTTGGAGGACAAGTGTTTTCATAAATCCTAGCACAAAGAGAGCAGATTTACTTACGGTAAATACTAACATTGCTAGAATGTGTGGACTTCAAAAAATACATAAACAAAATTGTCCTCTCATACCAGTTGTGTCTTCCATAGGCACTCCTACTTATTACTTAGCAAAGATTTTTAGTAAAAATTATTTCCGATTTCTTACCATCTTATCCTTATAACATAAAAAAACTCAATTGAATTTAAAGAAAGAATTGAAAAATTTTAAATACCCGATAATCACAGTATGGTATCACTTGCCGTCATATCACTCTTTACTAATGTTCCTTTAGAACTCATCTAAAAAGCATAGAGTCTAGATGGAATTACATGAAGAAAAATACAAATATTCCTTTCGACAAATTCAAGTATGCCTATGGGTTCACCGATTTCGGCTATTCTATCGGAAATCGTCATGCAAGATTTAGAATCAGAAGTATTTAATCAAATCAATTTTGAAATTCCAATAAATGTACGTTATCTTGATGATTCCTTTTTAATTATTCCCGAAAATAAAATAAATTTGATCGTTTCACTTTTTAATTGCTATCACAACAGACTACAATTTACAATCGAAAAAGAAAAAAACAATTCAATAGGTTTTTTAAATTTAGATATAATAAGATCTGATAAAAATATAACAAAAACTAATTGGTTCCGCAAAATACGTATTCAGGAAGATATTTAAACTATTCTTCTAATCATCCAATAGAACATAAAATTGGAATGATCAAAAATCTTGTTGATTCAGCCATTCTTTTAGCAGACGTTTCTTTTCACTCAGAAAATCTAGAAATAATTAAAAAACTAGTATTCTATAATAACTATCCACTAATTTCATTGATAAGCACATTGACAGAAGACTAATTGAACTACAGACAAAAAATGACAACATTAACGAGAATATCAATATTCACAACACTAATCAAAACTCAAAAGCAATCATCTCAATATCCTTTATAGGCCAAATTTCACATAACATAAAAAGACTTTTAAATGAAAATGATTATATTAGAACTGTTTTTAAAGTTGATACTAAACTTAACAAATTTGTTAAATTAGGAAAAGACAGACCTGATACTTTAGAGAAATGTAATGTTATATACAAAATTTCCTGTCGTTGTGGAAAAGCTTATATCAGCCAATCGAAACGTCCGTTACGAATCAGAGTTAAAGAACATATGAATAACATCAGATTAGCATATTGAACCTAATGAACATAAACCTGTTTTTGCCGAGATGGTTTTTATTAAAAAAGAAGGTGAAAATTCTATGAATTTAGTTACCGATTTAGATTATTTAAGTGCTTCTTATAATAAAATTGTTGAATTTATAACTAAATAAAAAACATTCTCTAAATTAATTTCAAACTTCAATACCACAAATTTGAATTGTATATAAAATAAATTTATGGAACACACACATAAAGAAATTTTCAAGGAATTTTTTAAAACTGTGTTAAAGATATTCTCCTATTATATTCAGAAAAGTTTTGTCATTAAATTATATTGGTTCATATTATAATTTTGAATACGTTTTTTATACAGATCTGATGAGGGAAGCCAGCTGTGTCTAGCAGTCTCATATTTTCATATTCATTGATTAGGATTATATGTTTAGAAATCATTTTTATGTTGCAAAACATTATACTGAAAGTAAAATATGACCTTAAGTTTATTTAAAAGTACTTTAAATTAAAAAATAACAATTCTTTCCAATTAACTTCATTTGTTGCAAATAAGTTTTCTTTCACAGAATGACAATGTTAGGCAATTAAAATCTTATAACTTTCAAGAATATTTTTAGTCTGAATTAATCCTTCATAAAAGAACGTTTTTCCCCTCAAATTTTTTCAAAATTCCATTTTGTAATTTGAATTTGATTTAGTTGCACTAAAAAAGATGTTTAAGAAGCATTCATACTCAAAATTATTTATGGCAATCCTGGATTATTTCAGCATCAACATTCTTTATATTCCACCAACGAAGGCTTCTTATCCGATAAAAAAAGGCAATGTGATGAAATTTTCAACTATAAGAGAAAAAAATACATACAATAATCATCTAATAAAAAAAAAAACATTTTCTTCCGAATAGAAAAATTTTGTTTAATAAATTTGATATCAAAACGTTAAAATAATATATTTGCTGACTTTGATATCCCCGCACATGAAATAAAAATAATCATACAAAAGGCTCACTCTTTATTACTTTTTTGGTAACAATTTATCGTGAAGTTAATAGTTTCTTATCGGTTTTCTCTGAGGAAAATCCAAAAGTAAGCTTACGACTATGGACGTTACGTCAATAAAAACAACATTAAAAAATTTTCTAAAGTTTTGAAATAGAATCGATCCCAAAAGCCTTTGGCAAATTGTTTCATTCGGCTCTAATATATTCTTGTTATTCATTCAATTTTTTTTCTCCCGGAATATGAAATGTATTACCAGTTACGATTTGAGAATGA
Source organism: Andricus quercusramuli (assembly GCA_932178445.1). Lineage (NCBI taxonomy): Eukaryota > Metazoa > Arthropoda > Insecta > Hymenoptera > Cynipidae > Andricus > Andricus quercusramuli. The sequence goes on from CAKNXH010061691.1 coordinate 14,781, forward strand.
GCCCGAAAAGTGGCAGCTGGGTCTTTTATTACTAAAACGCACCTATACATTCATAGCAGCTTATTCAGAAATTTCTGGTGAAACTCAACCTTCGGCAGCCCTAATACAGTCCGATCCTGGCTCTATGTTATTTCTGACTGTCTCGTGAATCGAAAAAGAGACACAATTTTTTGTTTGTAATTGCTATCCCTCGTAACAGTAGAAAAGCATTAAATGGGAGGTGGTCTCAGTTGTAATTTCCAAGCGCACTGACTCGGATAAGAAGTTAAGCGAGTTTTTAACCAGAATCCCAACAGGCGGGCCATGATGGTTTGAGGACTGGGTCCTTCATCACTGAAATGCACCTGTCCATTCATCGCAGCTTATTCAGCAATTTCTGGTAATGGACGACCATTTCAGATTCCGGATGAGAAAAAAAATAGAATGCGAAGAAGCAGCTATCCCTATTATGGAACTACAGAGAAATGTATATTTTTTATGTAAATGTGTCTTATTTTAGATTATTTCCTATATCAAGTTGAACTAAATAGTACAATAAACTTTCATTCCAATCGTTAATAGAGATGAATTAATTGATTTACATTTTTATTAAAAATTGACAAACCTAACCTGTAACGAGTGGTTTTTTTGAAAGGAATGAATTTTATTTTATTTTTGCTAAAAAATGTTTATTACAGAAAATGAATTTTCATTTAGGTGGACGAAAGAAAAATCATGAAGTAAAAATTTGAGACACTCTGTCAAAGTATAGTGTAAATAAAATATTAGGCTAAGTATCCTTTTCGTTTTTTTTTTCTTTTTTCTTTTATTGTACTTGATGATAACTTCATGTGTTTTGTTGAATATTTTTTCTTTTTGATAGAAAGTCAATCTCCTTGGTTAAAAATTCATATTTCTCATCGAAAATCTAACATGTTGTTTTAAATTCGGTTTCTCTGTTCACTGGAAAGTATTTTTCAATTGAAAACTCAACTATTCTTCTAAATTTGTCTTGGTTGGTTGAATTCAACTGTTTTTTATTTGCAACTGAAATCATTTTTGGTTTAAATTTCAATTATATCACATTATTTTTCGAGAATTCACATTTTTTAGTTCAAAATTCAACTCCCTGGTTACAAGTGTAACTCTTTAGTTGAAAATTGATTTTTTTCGTTAAAGATTTATTTAATTAAGAATTCACCTCTGAATGAAAACTTAACTACTTTGTTGAACATAAAATTTTTTAAATGAAAATTTAATTTTTTCAGTTTAAAATATAATTATTTTATTGAAAATTCGATTTTTTTTGTTAAAAATTAGTTTTTAAAAACAGAAAATTTAATTATTCTGTTTTAGGTAGAGAGTGTATCTTTTTTTGATGGAAGTTCAACCGTTTGGTTAATAATTGATCTTTTTTATTAAAATTGAACTATTTGGAGAAAAATCGTTGTACCTTTTTGGCATAAAATTCGACTATTCCAGTTGAAGATTCATCATTTTAGTTGAAAATTCATCACATTGGTTGAAAATTAAACTGTTTGATTGAAAATCCATTTTTTGTTGTTGTTGAAAATTAATTTGGTTAACTAACCATTTGACTATTCAATTTTTAGTTGAAAATTCTGTTGAAAATAACTGTTTTGTTAAAAATTAATTTTCTTTGTTGAAGACTCATCATTTTATTTAAAAATTCATCTCTGATTGAAGATTTAACTAACTTGTTGAAAATCAATTTTTGTAAGTGAAACTTTAAATATTTTAGTTGAAAATTTTACTATTTCGTTAAAAATTCGTTTTTTGTTTGTTTGTTATTTATAACAGTTATTTATAAGTTTTTTCAAACAGAATATCTAACTATTCTATTTTCCGTTGAAAATGTATCTTTTTGGGCGAAAATTCAACACTTAGAATGATAATTAATCTTTTTTATTTAAAAATCGAACTACTTTGTAGAAATTTCTTATACCCTTTTGGTATAAAATTCAAAAATTCGAGTTAAAGATTCATAATTTCAGTTGAAAATTCGCCACATTGGTGGAAAATTGAACTGTTATATTGAAAATCCGTTTTTTTGTTGTTAAAAATTAATTTGGTCAACTGCCCATTTAAATATTCTATTTTTAGTTGAAAATGCAACTTCTCCGTTAAAATTGTAACTATTTTTTTCAAAATTGATTTTTTTTTCTTGAAAGTTTATCATTCCAGTTGAAAATTCATCACATTGGTTTACAAGTGAATTGTTTGGTTGAAAATAATTTTTTTTCAATGTGTTTAACTCACTATTTAACTACCCCACTGTTTGTTGAAAATTCATCCCTTTTTTTGTTTAAACTCAAATTTTGGTTAAAAATGTATCATTTTTAGTTGCAAATCCAACAAATGGGTTGCAGAATCATATATTGTGTTGAAAATTCATTATTTCTTGTGGAAAATTCATCTGCATATTTGAATATTCATCTTTTTGGTTAAAAATTCAATCATTCTAATTGAAGATTCATCATTTTAATTGAAAATTCATCTGTTTAGCTTTTAATAATTGTTATAAATTTTAAATAGTGTTTTCTCAAGTATGATAAGGACAAAAACAAATACAGAAACTTTGGATTTACTCAAAAGGAAACAAATACAGGGAGTTAAAAAAATGTGTTAGTAATTTAAAAAAAAAATAATGAGAAAATTACAGAAAATTAAAATTAAAAAAAAAAAATTTTGGAATTGATTGTTTGAATTTGATTATAAAGGAAAGCCATCCACAGATACATTCTTTGAATAATAAGATTAAACAAATTATTGAGAAATTGAATCAACAAGTTTCCTCCTTTATCATTAAATAATGTTTTGAAATGGAAACAAAATTTATTAAAAATGCACTTAAAAACAACACTAAACATGATCGAAAAATTTTAAATATCCTTCAAAAACAAGGGGATGTACAAAAATTGCATTAAATATTCACTCAGCTTTCCTTCGTGATCAGCCAGATCCCTGGTTTTGGAATATTTCTTACGTAATTATTCCACAGAGAGCTATCAAGATTTTGAGATTAGGTGATGGTCTTAGCAACAAATATAGTGAAGAAAACTATAATCAATTACTGGAAATAATTAAAGACATTGAATCCAATATTAATAAAATACCACAAAATGAAATTGAAGAATTTAGATCAAATCTTGTGGGTTTATCTGATGATTTAAAAACAAATGATTATCCAAAAACTTTGTTAGAAAAGGAACTAAATGAGATTTTGATTGAAACGAATTTTTTTTTTTAATCGTCCTGAATTGGTGATTGCGGAATCAGAAAAAGAAGGTATAACAGTGGCAATCAAAAGGGATGCTTATATTCAAAAAATGTTGCACATCTTTAATGATGATAGTTTTCAATTGATTCCGAATAGTCTCACCATAATGCTTCAAAAAGGAACTTTTGAAATTTTAGATAGAATGAGAACTAATAAATATTTAGGTAATAATATTGAAAGATGTAATATTGATACAACTAGTACTAATCTACCCTTAGCCTATGGTCTTGGTAAAGCTCACAAAGATGATGACTCTCTACGATCAATTACTTCAACAATAGGTTCTTCAACTAGAAAATTAGAAGAAATAGTGAGACAAATTATTAGAAAATCAACAGAAATCTCAAAAACATCAATCAAAAATAGTTATAATTTCTTAAAACCAATTGACAATGTAATAATGCCGTTGAAGCACATATTTGTCTCTTTTGATGTAATAGCTATTTTTCCGAATATCTCTTACGAAAGAGTTGAAGTGGCCACACAGAAACGTTGCGATTTAATTGAAATTAATACAAAAATTCCGAAAAAATGATTTCTTGATAATATAAAATATATTTTTCATTTGGTATTTTTCAAATTCAATGATAATTATTATAAAGAAAAGTTTGGAACTCCTATTGTATCAGTTTTATCACCTATTTTAGCTGCAATTGTCAAGGAGGACTTAGAGAATGAAGTTTTTCAAAAAATTGATTTTAATATTGATTTCTATGCAAGATATATTAATGATTCAGTACTTAGTGTACATAGAGATAATGTTAACACTCTTCCTAATGCTTTCAATAACCCAAGATTACATTTTGCAGTTGAAATTGACACTGAAGGAAAATTATATTTTCTAGATTTGACTTTAATTAAAACAGATGAAAGACATATTATAACTGACTGGCATGAAAAAAAGATTTGTTCAGGTAGAACACTCAGTTTTCTCCCAAATCACTCTATTCAGAATAAGATGGGAATCATCAAAAATTTGATTGATAGAGCCCTTAAATTATCACATCAAATATTCCATGAAAAAAATATAGAACTATGCAAAGAAATTCTTTTTCTTAACCATTACCCTTTTAGATTCATTGGAAAACGTACGCAGAACAGAATAAATTATAACCAAAAATAAAAATAATAATTAAAATATGAAAAACAGAGATGATTATAATGCATTTAACACTGTTGTTCTTCCATACTTTGGGAAAATTTCGAAGATTTTGAAATCAATGTTGGGAAAATTAGGTTTACATACTATTTATAGAGTTCCTTTTAAGAGCAATATGATTGTAAAATCGGGAAAAGATAGATATGAAAATCTGGACAAAAAATGTGTTATTTACCAAATTAATTGCAATGATTGCAATGCAATTTATATAGGGCAGATTGCACATGGTCATGATTTTAATTGGAATGATATCAAAATTCTTTATCACGAAAAAAACCGGAAAAGGAGAGAATTTATGGAAACGTTATTTATAAAGGGAGAAGGTAACAAAGCTACCAATTTAAAGAAGGACCTCTCAAGATATAAAAAAGTTTGGGATAGAGTAATAAATTGGTTAGAGTAATTTTATTTGGCTATATAATAGAAAAATTAACATTCCATTAAACAATCAATTTCTCAATGAAAATTTTTTTGTCTTTACAATAAACTTAATTAATTGATGTTTCACACTAGATCAAAATAATGTTTTCTTTACAGGTATATCAATTACTCATACCTTTAGTTATCCCTATAAAGAATCCCTGATGAGGAAGTCTAAATTGACCTAGAAATATGTTGGTTCCCTCGTAGTATAAGAAGGTCGGAAAAATTCTTTCCCATCTGCAGGGTTGCTTATAAATAATTTAAGATTTCTTTAAATTGAGTTTGCATATTTTTACTTCAATTTTATTGTACGAAATCTTTCTTTTTTATCAAAAGATTTTTGTAAAGAAGAATATATTGATTTTTTAAAGAAGAAAATTAGAAACACAATATTATCAAGTCAACCTGTGCAAAAATTCTATTCTTGAAAAAAGGCTCAGAAACATCATGAATCCAAAAATCGGTTATTTTGAAAAAACATATCCGAAAAGCTCAATATATGCAAAAAGAATTTTTAATTTTTGGATGAAGATTCAACTTTTAATTTTCGGTTTAAGTGTCAATCCTCAATATTTCTAAATCATTTTTGCACTTTAATATTTATTATAATTGCCAATTAACACAAAATTAAATCACAATAATTTCCAATGTTCCCTGTAAAAATTCGATAAACGTATCGAGGGCTTTGTTATCTCTCGAAAGGTCTCTTTTTATATTGATTGCATTATTGCCCTCTCTCTTTATGTATAACATTTCTATGAATTAATAATGATATGATATGATACAATTTCTAAGAAAATGAAATAAAATTTTGTTTGAAAATTCAGAAAAGTTAATTCAAATTTTCATTTTTTCAATTCTTCATTTATTGCAAACAGACACATGTTGGAGAAATTCATCTGAAACTGGTCCTTGAAATATTTTTCCCATTTCTGGAAACGCAATTATCCCAGTGAAATAGTAATCAATGAATCCATCTATTTAATTGTTTTCATCCCTAAGTTGCGTTTGCATTTTTTGTAATTTTAGATATTTTCTCTGGATATTTTGAATTTATTAATCAAAGATTAAAGATTTCTGAAATATCAAGGATAATTTCCACAACACCAAAAATTTGTCTTTTGTTACACACATGAAGCTCACTGAAGAGTTGAACAAACAGGAAATTTTTACTTTTATTTGTATTTAATAATATATAAAATTAATCAATAAATTGAAGTTCCTGATTAATTATAATCTTATTTGTAACCATTACTTCAAATTAAAAGATCTTTATGAAAAACTTACAATACAAATTGATAGTTAGTCAATGAAGTTCTACTCTATAAGAAACAGTAAAATTTGGAAATTTTCTTCATTTTTAATTATCAAAAGCAGAATATCAATGCATTTTGGTATAACACAGTACACATATTCAAAGAAACTTTTTGAAGTATTCTATTGAATCTTTCTTAGACAACCATTATTGCAGGTGTTAAGGGTTTCATGCTTTCATTTATTGAAAGTCTTGATTAATATGAATAAGTAATATCTGAACATCCCTCTGGCAACCTTACTTTTGAGAAGTACCAGGATATCATAATATCAATTTTTCAAAATTTTTAAGTGTTTTTAATCCTAAGGAGTTAAATCTTCATAAAACTTTTCTAAGTAATAGGGGGAAAAAATTATCACTGTGCCTAGATCAGAAATTTGAGAGTTGAACCAGAAACCTATTCTCTGATAACGGCATTAAAATCCGAACTCAAAAGAACAAATATCAAGGACTATGGTTAATATCTCTGTTTGATACATTTTTTAAGAAGAAAATTAGAAGTACAATATTATCAAGTGAATCTGTGCAAAAATTCTATCTATTTTTGAACTGACAGAATGTGTACATTTTCACATGTCATCATGATTTCGAGGGAATTTGACAGATAAGGGGGCAAAGAAATAGTTAATTCATGGGAATGTTATACATAAAGAGAGAGGGCAATAATGCAATCAATTTGAAAAGAGACCTTTCAAGAGATAACAAAGCCTTTGATACGTTTCTCGAATTTTTATACGGAAACATTAGAAATTATTGTAATTCAATTTTCTGTTAATTGGCAATTATAATAAGTATCAAAGTGCCGAAATGATTTAGAAATATCAAGGATTGACACTTAAACAGAAAATTAAAAGTTGAATTTTCATCAAAAAATTAAACTAGCTGTGAATTCGATCTCGAGTGTTTCGACTTTGTTTGTATTTATAATTATATGGTGCTCATTTCACGAGCACTTTGCTTCCCGTTAGCAAATGTATTTGCTTCCTCATAGAGGAAGCATTAGTTACTTTTTTCAATAAAAGACAAACCAAAGTCTTCATTTTGCCCAATTTAAAAATAGAAATTTACAAAAAAAAAAGGTTACAAAATAATACAAAAAATGTCTTAAATACAAAGACATATCAGACAAATCAAATCTTGTATTGAAAATGCTAATTTTTTGAGCTGGAAAAGGGAAAGGAAAAGTTCTGTCGCACCGTATCCCTTTCCCAGCTTTATGATTTTTTTTGCAAAAATTGTCAGAATTACTCTATTTGAAAATTTATGATCAGCAAGTCTTTTCCATTCATGCGTCAACTTTGAATTATGTCGATGAAAAAAGTTTTTCTGTTTAAAACTGACGATTCAGATATTATAAATGAGCATAACTTCCAAAATCTTCAATAAAGTGCATTAATATTACAGATTATTATGGATCAATCTATTTTCCTCGAATCAAGAAATCTTTTCCGTTCTTGCATCAATTTTAAATTATGTTAGTTCACTATAAAAAATCGTGTTTTCAAATATTATGCATCACCATAGCTTCCTTACTCTTTAATAAAATTTATTAATATTATAGGTAAATCGATTCGATTCGAATCAACACATTTTTTCTATTCTCGCATCAACTTTAAATTATGAAAATAAGAAAACTTTTATTTTGAAGAACGATTTTAAAAATATATAAATTACCATAACTTCTATACTCTGCAATAATATGTTGAAGAAAAAAGTTTTACTATAAAAAACCGTATTTTAAAATATTATGCATATGCATTCCCATAGTTTCCTTACTTTCCAATAACATGTATTAATATAATAGGTCAATCCATTCGTTTCGAATCAACACATATTTTCTGTTCTTGCATCAACTTTGAATTATGTTAATGAAAGAAGTTTTACTATCTATGAAAAACCGATTATCAACATATATAAATTACCATAACGTCCGTACTCTTCAATAAAATGTATTGATATTATTGTTCAATCGATTTGTCTGGAACCAAGGAATCTTTTATATTCTTGCATCAACTTTGAATTATGATAATAAAACAAATTTTACTATAAAAAATCGTATTTTAAAATATTATGCATTACCATAGTTTGCTTATTCTTCAATAAAATGTATTAATATTATAGGTCAATCGATTCTTCTCGAATCAACACATATTTTCTGTTCTTGCATCAACTTTGAATTATGTTAATGAAAAAAGTTTTACTATAAAAAACCGATTTATAGAAGAAAAATTCAAATAAGATCATATAGAGAAAAGAATCTAGCTCATTATCCAAAATTATTGAACTATTGAATCTATTAACTTGGATCGATGCAGTTTTCATAACACATTGAATACTCAAGTAAAAAATACACGAATCTTAATTTATATTTTTTGGAGGTTACAATATTTTTTGAACGCAATTTTAATGGGATTGATTTTTTTTGTGAACCACGGTTGAATAATCATTCCTCGATTTCTAATAATATTGAAACTATGCTCAAGTAATTTTTGGAAAGAATAGAATTACCATGTTGCATTACAATTTTCAGGTAATTTTCAAATCTAATCGATTTTCCAACATTTTTGACAACAATTTTTGATTCTCATAACTTTTGGTTTCCTAATAGAGGAAGCTTTAGGATGGTAACATTTTTGAAAATTTTCAAATTCATTTAATTAAGCGTTCATAAATTCAAAAATGTCTAATACAATGTTCTCAGTTATTGTGATTAGGATTCAGCGACCCAAAATACGTAAGAATTGACTATTTTGGCTCAGAGTTAATCACACAACTTGCCATTTATTTGGCTGACTTGGAATGGCGTATACTACTTATCATGGCTGGAGCTTGACTCAAAATTACTAATACTACTTTACATTCAATACCTCGACTTAAAATTGTTTGTACTACTTGGAGTTTATTTTAGCTGTTTTATAATTACTTATACTAATTAACATTTATTATGGCTGATTTATGATTATTCATACCACGTGCCATTCCGTATGTCTGATTTGGAATTAGTTATAACAATTGTCATTTCTTTGGCTGAATCTTAATTATTCATACAATTTGTAATTTATTACGGCTAACTAATAATTACTTTAACCACTTGGCATTTATTATGGTTGTCTTAAAATCTCGAATCAACACATATTTTCTGTTCTTGCATCAACTTTGAATTATGTTAACGAAAAAAGTTTTACTATAGAAAACCGATTTTCAAAATATGAGAATTGCCATAACTTCCGTACTCTTCAATAAAATGTATTAATATTATAGGTCAATTGAGTGCTGAAAAAAATGCACTAAATATTTCTAAAAATCCTTTGGTCAGTTTCAAGATATTAGTGAGGAAAATAAGCCTCCAAATTTCATCGAATTATCTGCAACCGTTTTCTAATTATCGTGTTCACAATAAAGTGTGACATCCGCACATTTAAACATCCACACACACACAGCCACACATCCACACACACATCCACACATCCAGACACACACACATCCGGACAATTGCTTAGGGCATTGTATTAGACATTTTTAAATTAGGGAGGGTTTAATTAAATGAATTAAAAATTTTTGGAAAATGTTACCATTACAAAGCTTCCTCTATGGGGAAGCAAAAATGAAAAATTATGTAAATAACAGTACGATAAGAAACTTCACTCTCATATATAAATACATTACTAATATGAAGCATATGATAGAAATTTTTTTTCGTAGTATCCTATAAAATTATACCCTGATGAGGAGATCTGAAGTGATTTCAGATCATATTGGTCCCAAAAGTAGTATAACAAAGAGAGAGAAAGAGAAAGGAAATGAGAGTGAGGATGGCTTGGTTGTCTCTTTTCCAATTCTCTCCCTCTTTTTTCCTCTTGTAATATACTTGTCTCTAATGAGCCGATTAAAAAGTTGATTGAAAACATATATTGATGCCTTTCTATGCAATTCTTTTTGCATATATTGAGCTTTTCGAATATATTTTTTCGAAATAACTTATTTTTGCATTCATAATGTTTCTGAGCCTTTTTGTTCAAAAATATAATTTTTGCATAGATTGACTTGATAATATTGTGTTTCTAATTTTCTTCTTAAAAAATTTATCAAACAGAGATATTAAGCCATTGACCTTGATATTTGTTCTTTTGAGTTCGGATTTTAATGCCGTTCTCAGAGAATAGGTTTCTGGGTCAACCCTCGAATATATTGAATTTAGTTATTTTATAGGTGCTTTTTAATATTTTTGATTCTTTTCTTTTCTACAAATTTTTCGTTTGTAATTGTTGTCCCTCGCGACAGTGGGAAAGCACCAAACGGAAGGTGGTCCCAGTTGTAATTTCTGGGCGCACTGACTCGGATACGAGTTGAAGCGAGTTGTCGACCAGAATCCCAACAGGCAGACCATGATGGTTTGAGGACTCGAAGGAACCTTCGCTTTGCCGAACGAGTGTTCAACATGAGGGCCTCTTGTAAAGTCCTTTCTTTTTCCTTCCACGTTATTCGTATTTGCTTAGACGAATATACTGGGTGTTTTTTTTTATGAAACATCGAAATATCTCAAAAAATACGCATCCTATAAAAAAATGCGTCATAAAAACTTTTTATTTTTGACTCCTACCCCCCGGAGGTAGGAGTCTAGGCAACTTTGTAATTTGAAATAGGAACCCCAATTTTTTATCACAGATGCAGATTCTCCTTCATGAAATATGTATGTTCTATTCGAAAATTTGTTTTTGATTTGCGAAAAAACCCACCCCCTGCCTCCTGTGGGATGGGGTAAACTTTTTCAAAGTCACTTTTCCCCCTCCGGAAAAGGAGGGGGGAAAAAAGGGAAAAAGAGAGGGATAGGAGAAAGAGTGTGAAGTCTGTTTTCAGATCCTTTACTTGTAAAATAAAATTAATAATTTTTATTTCATCAGTCGTGTAAGAAAAAAAGCATTATCTTTGTTACAAATGCATCCATTATTTTATCTAATAAAACTAATGTCTGCTTTTCATGTGTCTTTTGAGAAAATCTTAACTGAAACGTTAGGAGAATAAAATCAGGAATCTTGTTAAATTTTCCTGATGTAAGATGTGCGAAGGATCTTTGCTAAGAAATTTAATAGCTGTCCGTCTATATCACTGTAAAAAATAACAAATGACTTTTAGTTCCATTTTTCGCTTTTTTATACTCTGCAAGTACAAATTTCTTTTTGCTCACTCCACTTATTCATATTTTCCGATATACTCGTTAACGTATGAGTTCCTTTTATGAAAGCAACTAGTTGTGAATTTGATTTCGTTATTTTCCACTTTATTCATATTCATAATAATGAATAGTGCTGATTCACGAGCACTCGCATTTTACCTTTCTAACAAAAACTAAAAATTTCATTCGTACGAAATTATGAAAAAATTCAAAACATGAAAGGGCAGCCAGTTTCACCGAATTCAATATGGTTAGCGAAATTCCAACATAGCCTGTAACATAATTATTTTATGTGTAAATGTATGTTTTTTTGGTAAATTAAAAATGTATATATGTATTATTCAAAAAGATTGTCAATCAATTCTCCTCGAATTAAAAAGTTTTTCCAATTCTTGCATCGACTTTGAATTATGTTGAAGAGAAAATTGTCAGAATATTGTATTGAACACTCTAAATTGATGAACGATCAATTAAACCAATTTGAAAAGTTTCGAAATTGTTACCATTACGAAGCTTCCTCTGTAAGGAAGCAAACACAACTTTCCGTAGTCTGAGTCAGACCAAATAAATTGCAATTGGAATAATTAAATCAAGCTAACCATAATAAATTACAAGTGGTAGAAGAAATTCAAAGTAAGCCAAAATAAATCATAAGTAGTATAAGTAATTAAAAGTGAGCCAAAATACACCCGAAGCATTAAACGTAATTTTGAGTCAGCCATACTTAATCTGAAGGAGCAGAAGTAAATATTAGACAGCCAATAGAAATTACCACTAGTATAAGTGAATTCTACACAAATGAAATAAATGGTAATTACAATAATCAACTCTAAGCCAACCATAATAAATTCCAAGTGGTCGAAGTGATTATGAGTCAGCGAAAATAAATTAAAAGTTGTATAAATAATTAACATTAGGCCAAAAGAAATGACAAGTGTTAACTAAATCTGAATCAGACCTTAGGAATGGCAAGTGGTATGAATAATCATGAATCAGCCATACTAAATGTTAATTAGTATGAATAATTATAAAACAGCTAAAATAAGCTCCAAGTAGTACAAACAATTTTAAGTCAGAGATATTGAATGTAAAGTAGTATTAGTAATTTTGAGTCAAGCACCAGTCATGATAAGTAGTAAATGCCATTCTATGTTAGACAAAATAAATGGCAAGTTGTGTAATTCACTCTGAGCAAAAATAGTCAATTCTTACGTATTTTCGGTCGCTAAATCCTAATCACAATGGCTGAGAACATTGTATCAGATATTTTTGAATTTATGAACGTTCAATTAAATGAATTTGAAATTTTTCATAAATCTTCTATCTCCAGCATTTTTCAAAATTCACCATTTGTCTGAATATTAAGGATTATCTCGAATGGATTTATCATGTTTTTTTCGCTTACACCTCAATTAAAAGTGAGCCAAAAGAAGTGACAAATCTCATAAGTAATTCTAAGCCAGACATAAGGAATAGTAAGTGGTATCAGTTATTCTAAACCAGACAAAAATACCAGCAGTATAAGTAATTTTGAGCCCGACACAAGTAATTTTAAGTGGTATAAATAATTATAAAGCAGGCACATATAATGTCAAGTAGTATAAGTAAATCTAAGTCCGCCATACAAAATTTAAGTAGTGTAAGTGATTTGATGTGAGCCAGATTTTAGTGCACATTTCGTGGAGACTTGAAAACCTAGAATGCTCCCTAAAATATCAAAATAAGACCTTCAATTTTATCAAATCTTTTATAGAACTTTCTCAACTCGAAATTCCTTCGACCCGGTCTAACTTGAAATGGAATACTTTCCTCTATGTCTACAAGATATCGGAAATAATTTGATTTTGAGAATGAAATTTTGCAAGAGGAGAAACTGGAAGCAAAGCGAAATGGAGGCGTGTTCGATGCTATCCATCAACTCAATTTCGTGTGATCTAAAATAAAAAAAAAGTTCTGGGGGATGTATAAGGTTGCAGATACGTCGAAGCGAATTTCCACTCGGATCAACTTTTGAGAAGAAGCTAGAAGAAGAGAAGGTATAATGCATCTTAGACAGAAAGGGGTCTGGTAATATCGGATTACCCCTTCTTTTTTTCTTTTTTTTCGCCCCTATGCTAGGATGGTAGATGCGGCGAACACATCATAACCAGAGAGCACGTAGGTTACGTGCCCTGGAGTAACGTTATTCCAGATGAGAATGCCAATGCGTTCAGTGACGGCGAGTTAAAGTACACTTTACCTGCAAGGTGACTCCCTCACATATTGAAGTTACTAGCTGAATTCCGAAGAGGGCGGAAAGGTGAAGCATGAGCCTTGCTTGAAGAAAGTATGACAAAAAAAACTAGCTCTGAATTCGATCTCGAGTTTTTCCACTTTTTTTGTGTTTATAATTATATGGTGCTCATTTCACGAGCACTCTGCTGACCGTTAGTAAATGTATTTACTTTCTTATAGAGGAAGCATTAGTAATTTTCTTCAATAATGGAGAAACGAAAGACTTCATTTTGATCAACTTAAAAATAGAAATTTACAGAAAATACAAAAATAGCTTCCCTACTCTTCAACAGGAGGTATTATTATTATATTATGAAAATAAATTTCAAAAATATATAAATTACGATAACTTCTCTACTTTTTCATAAAATGTATCAACATTGTAGGTCAATCGATTTTTCCTGGACCAATGCATCTTTTATATCCTTGCATCAACTAAAGAATTGCATGTTCAAGAAAAAAGTTTTACTATAAAAAATCATGTTTTCAAATATTGTGCATTACCATAGCTTTTTTACTCTTTAACGGAATGTATCAAATTTATAGGTCAATCGATTCATTCCGAATCAACACATTCTTTATATTCTGGCATCAATTTTGAATTACGGAAATGAGAAAAATATAACTATGAAAATCGATTTTAAAAATATATAAATTTCGATAACTTCCCTACACTTGCACATAATGTATTGTAACTGGGGGTCAATCGATTCGCCTCAAATCGACACATCTTTTCTGTTCTTGCATCAACTTTGAATTATGTTAATGAAAAAAGTTTTTCTATGAGAAACTGATTTTCAAAATATATAAATTACCATAACTTTCCTCCTGTGTAATAAAATGTATCATTATAGGTCAATGGATTCTTTTTGGCCCAAGAAAACACTTATATTCCTTGCATCAACTTTGAATTATGTTGAAGAAAGAAGTATTACTATGAAAAATCGCATATTCAAATGTCATGCATGACCATTAGGGTGGTCCAAAAATGTATTGCAAAATTTTTTTTCACCCTACAGGGCAAGTCTCCCCCTCCCAATTTTTCATTTCCGGAGAAAAAAATCCCAAATTTTTTTTCTCGTTATTCGAATATTAACACGTGCTACCGCGCACTTTAAAATCCCATTTAAATAACATGGGGAAATTTATAATTTTCGAAAAATTGAACTCATACTTCAGGGTTTGAACGAAAAGTGCCAAACTTTCCAGGGATTGAAGAGGAGTACCTTCAAAATGAAAGAATACTAATAACATTTATTTTTAACCCACTCTCCCCCCCCCCCCCCCCCCCAGCGCCCCAAATATGACCCTCAAATCAAAAAAACTACATTTTTACGTATTATTGTTACTTTTTATTAATTCCCGTCGTTTTTTTTCATACAAATAATAACTAATGGACAACTCGAATATTTCCCATGATCTTTTGCACAATTTTCAATAGTTTAAACAAATGTAACTTATTTAAACAATTATTTATTTCCAAAAAATATAAAAAATAATCGTATTTTCTGATAGTTTGTCATTGTTTGGAGAATCGATTTTTTTCAAAAACATAATGTAATCATTTAAACAATTTCTTATTGTTTATTCTCAACTTGTCTAAAAATTGCCCCAGAGATGTCCAGTTTTTTCTCAAATTGGGATCCTATGCTACTTTTTGTTAAATAATTATATAATTTTGATACACATCTTTCAATGTTCAATTAATTTCTATTTGTTTAAACAATTTTGATTTGCTTAAGCAGTTTTTTTTCGATAACTTTATGTTATTGTTTATACAATTAATGATTGGTTTTTCTTATTAAAATGTCCTTCAAATTGAGTATGGGTGGTTTACATCTTCTTTGACCCATTATTAAATGAATCATCAAAATCAAAATCATAATTAACTTTGAATTATAAGAGTGTATTTATCATTGCTTTTTTCATATTTCTCCATAATTAGACGGAATATGAAATGGATTTAGATCATATTTCATTATAGCATTTTCAAGTCCTATGAATATCAATCTGACATACTGAAAGACAGAAAAAATATATTTACGAAGATAATTCCATGTTTAATATTTTCTATTATTGATCCACAATTTTTAATAGAGAACTGCTTGAACTAATAAAAATTGTTCAAATAATAACATGACGTTTTTAACAGAATTTATTACTTCTCGAAATCATTCAATATTATGTTCATTTCAGAAAATACGATTTAAAAAATATTGTTGGAAAAAAATTGTTCAAACAAACTATATTAGTTTAAACATTTAAAAAATGGTTAATATATTCTTTCTATACACTATAAAGTCAGAAAATTGATTATGTATTTTTATTTTTTTGTCTAAAGTTATCGAAAAATATCTGCTTAAGCAAATCGAAATTGTTTGAACAAATAGAAATTTATTAAACATAGAATGATGTGTATCAAAATTATATAATTATTCAACAAAAAGTAGCATAGGATACCAATTTGAGAAAAAACTGGACATCTCTGTGTCAATTTTTAGAAATGTTGAGAATAAACAATAAGTAATTGTTTAAATAATTACATAATGTTTTTAAAAAAAATTGCTACTCCAAACAATGACAAACTATTACATTTCAATCAGAAAATACGATTTTTTTTACATTTTTTGGGAATAAATAATTGTTCAAATAAGTTACATTTGTTTAAACAATTGAAAATTATTTAAAAAGTGATTAGAAATATTCAAATTGTCCATTAGTAATTATTTGTATGAAAAAGACGACGGAAATTGTTGAAAAGGAACAATAATACGTAAAAATGTAGTTTTTGGTTTTTTGCGTCGTATTTGGGGCGATGTGGGGGGGGGGGGGGGTTAGGATGCGTTAAAAATAAAAGTTATTAGTATGCTTTTATTTCGTAGGTACTCCTCTTCAATCCTTGAAAAGTTTGGCACGATTTGATCAAACCCTGAAGTATGAGTTCAATTTTCCGAAAATCCAAAATTTTCCCATGTTAATTAAATGGGACTTTGAAGTGCCCGGTGGCACGTGTTAATACTCGAATTTCGAAAAAAAAATTAGGAATTTTTTTTCTCCGGAAGTGGAAAATTTTGCGGGGTGGACTTGCCCTGTAGCTCGAAAAGCTTTTTTTACCACCCTAATGACCATAGCTTTCCCACTCTTCAATAAAATGTATTGAAATTATAGGTCAATCGATTCTTCTCGAATCAAAATGTCTTTTCTGTTTTTGCACCAACTTTGAATTATGTTATTGAAAAAGTTTAACAATAAAAACCCGATTTAAAAAATATATAAATACCCATAACTTCCCTTCTCTTTAATAAAATGTATTATTATTGTAGGTCAATTAACTCGTCTTGAACCAAAACATCTTTTATATACTGTTGCATAAACTTTGAATTACGTTCAAGAAAAAAGTTTGACTATAAAAAACCATATTTTCAAATATTATGCATAACCATCGCTTCCTTACTCTTCAATGAAATGTATGAATGTTATAGGTCAATAGATTCACCTTGAATCAATACAATTTTTCTATTCTCCCATCACCTTCGAATTATAAAAATAAGAAGATTTTTACTAGCAAAACCGAGTTTGGAAATATATAAATTACCATAACTTCCCTACTATTTTATAAAATGTATTAACATTGTAGGTCAATCGATTCACCTTGGACAAAGGAATCTTTTATATCTGTACATCAATTTTGAATTATGTTGAAGAAAAAGGTTTCACTATAAAAAAACATATTTTCAAATAGGATGCATTACCAAAGCTTCCTTATTCTTAAAAAAAAGTATTGATATTATAGGTAAATCGCTTCCTTTCGAATCAACACGTTTTCTCTATTCTTGCATCAATTCCAAATTACGAGAATGAGAAAAATGTAAATATGAGAATGGATTTCAAAAGTAGGTATAAATAACCATAATTTCTCTACTCTTTAATAAAATGTATCGGAATTATAGGTCAATCGATTCGTCCGAAATCAACACATTTTATCTATTCTTGCATCAATTTTAAATTATGAGAATAAGAACACCTTTAACATACAAATTTATTTTAAAAACATGTCAATTACGATAATTTCCCTAATTTTTAATAAAATGTTTTAACATTATAGGTCAATCGATTCGTCGTGAACCAAGAACACTTTTGTAATCTTGCATCAAATTCGAGTTATGTTTAAGAAAAAAATTTCACTATACAAAACCGTATTTTCGAATATTATTCGTCATCGTAGCTTCCTTACTCTTTAATAAAATGTAACGATATTATAGGTCAATAATCTTTGTTCTTGCATCAACTTTGAATGATTTTAATATAAAAAGCTTTTCTATAAAAAACCGATTTTTAAAATATCATTGAGTGCTAAAAGATACATTAAATATTTTTAAAAATCCTTCGGTCAGTTCCAAGATATTAGAGGTGATAATAAGCCCTTCATATTCCATTAATTTTTCTACAACCGTTTCCAAGTTATCGCGTTCACAAAAAAGTGTGACGTCCACACACACGCCTACACACACACATACGGAAAATTTCTTAGAACATTTTGTTAGATATTTTTAAATTGAGGAAGGTTTAATTAAATGAATTTGAAAAATTTGGAAAATTTTATCACTACCGGGGTTCTTCTATGAGGAAGCAAAACGGTCACAAAGGATAAGAAAAGTCAGGAAAACTGATCGATTCTCGTCCCATTAGGCATCGTATTTCACTTATACTGCAAGGACAAGAGCAAGAATATCGTCGCTTCGAATGGACTACAAATTCGTATTTTTTTTTTTTTTTTTTTGTGAAGATGATGTAAAGTGAGACGTGCAAGAATAAGGCGAGCAAAAAGACTGTTTCCGAAGCAAAATAATGGGGAACCGTCAGAATCATCCGAAATCTCTTCATTTTATTGTTGCGAGCAAAGAAACATGCACGCTATGTACGCGAATATTTTTCTTCTTGTTTCCAGGCATGTCTTTCCCTTTTTTTCGAAAAACGTCTTCTTTTCCTCGAAATTAATGAACGTACGTAAGAACTTTAAAAATCATTGTTCCTCTCACATCTACAAAATTATTTTATTGAAAACTATAATGTCCTTCCGCGTGTGCTTAAAGCTTAATTTGTTTGGTTCGAACATTACTATATTATATAATTTTTATAAATAAGAATTGATGCTAGAACAGTCTGAAACATATTAAAAATCTTAAAGCTAGAGGCAAACATTTTTATTCGATATAAACTTGGAACAGCTGAACAATATTAAGTAATTTTACAAAATTAGTACAAATAAAAAGTTTTTGAATTTTTTAATATTTAGGGTGTTCAAATTTGACTTATGTGTAATTTTAATTTAAGTGCTTTCAAACTTAGGTTTGAAGTACCAATTATAGTAAGAGCATAATGAAAAATGTATAAAGAAGATATTTAGTTATACTTATGAGTTTCATGATTTAAGCTGTAATAGTAACATTTTTGAAGAAGATATTTTTTGTTCATGAAAAAGGTTTCAAACTTATAAAAATTGTTCATTCAACTATTTTTCTGCACTTCTTCATATTGCCGTGAAAGGATGGCAGAAATAAGTAACAAATCATTTGATATACTATTTTTGTTTTTATTTAATTCAGTTCCATATTTGTAAGTTCTAATAATTAAAATACAGAAATCAGAAAATGGCAAATACATATTGTTTCCTTGTATTTTCTTGTAGAAAAATGAAAACGAAAACAATGAAGTAACATTTCCTTTTTTTTTTTGAAAATTTGTATAACTTTTTATTAATGGTTTGTTTACTTAGTTGTAAAAACCTACAAGGCGTTACAGAAAGCTACAGTATTTTACATTTTTTCTAGATTTGGGCGTATGACGTCATAAAACCCCTTTGAAATACACGTAAATTATCGTGAAAAATTTTGAATCCTTACAAAAAATAAAAGGTTTCATAAAAGTTGAAATATTGAAAAAATGTGCTAAGAATGATGTTGTGAACTCTTGTAGTTTATTGAAGGAGTGTGAAAGTTAATAAGGATATATTAAATGCTTGCTATGAAATTTTGCTATTATAATACATCATGGGTAAAGCAGGAATTTCTGTTACGCAAAAATTTCTCACCTGAAAATGTTACCTAGATGTCCACTATCTATCAAACGTGATTTTAAAGCAATGCGAAATATTTTTAGAAGAAAAAAAAATATTTTTATAAAAACTTAGAAATAAATACAATAAATTGCAATAAAAATTACAGGAAAGTACGATTTTAGTCTATTATTCGGGTGAATTTTATACTTTCTTTTGTATATTGTATTTTGTTACAGTTTTAATTTCCTGAAATGATTTACAAAAATCCCAAGCTACAATACGTTTAATGGCGATTTATATAGTTGAATTTTTCAAAATTCAATTAAAGTTCAAACATATAAATTTTGTTGTAAAAGCAATTATTTAGAATATTCTAAATATTTTTCATTCGGCCCTGGTGGGGGACATTTTTACCAGAAAGTACAACGCTTCCACAACTGTAATTTTGTGTTGAAACATCTACTTTCTTGTAAAAAAGTTTGAGATTTCAAAATAAAATTTTTAAGATTTTTGAGGATCTTTAAGTTTTTTAAGAAAATAAACCAATTTTCTTCAATTTTCTGGAAAAATTTAGAATGATTCTTCATTTTCAAAAATTTATTTCAACAGAATGTATAGAAAGATAAAAAAAAATTAAATGATGAATGACACTGTAATAATTGAAAAAATAATCGAGTAAGTTTAAAAAATATTTCAATGTTTGGAGAACATTCTAAAATAATTTGAAACGTGAAAACATTGCCGAGCACAAAATTTATCAACTTTTTGAGTTTTGAATAAATAAAAAATTTGTGGAGATATTCCTAGACAAACTGACAATAAATTGTTTTGAAAAATTAATTTTAGAAGAATAGTTAATAAAATTTCCAAAAATTTTTAAAAAGAAACTAGATGATTTCAAGATAATTATTTTACTCCTGCAGGATTTTCAAAACATTCTGTTAGTCTGTCTGTCTTTCTGTAAGTATGTCTGTCTTTATGTAAGTATGTTTGGCTGCTAGTATGTCTGTCTGTTAGTCTGTCTGTCTTTCTGTAAGTCTGTCTGTCTGCTAGTCTGTCTGTCAGTTAGTATGTCTGTCTGTTAGTTTGTCTGTCTGTTATTCTGTCTGTCTGATAGTCTGTCTGTCTGTTAGTCTGGCTGTCTGTAAGTCTGTCTGTATGTTAATCTGTCTGTCTGTCTTTCTCTAATTCTGTCTGTCTGTAAGTCTGTCTGTCTTTCTGTAAGTCTGTCTTCTGCTAGTATGTCTGTCTGTTAGTATGTCTGTCTTTCCGCAAGTATGTATCTCTGTTAGTCTGTCTGTCTGCCTGTCTGTTTGTGTGTAGATTATTAGTAGTACTGTATTAAAAATGTTTCCACCAGGGCAATTATCCGAATTATGCATCATAAATACGAGGTGCCGTAAATACCAGATGCTACATATGTGCCTGCAAAACATATTTTCAGTTTAGTTCTGTACATTCGAAACAGTTCTGGGATCCTCTCTATGTTGCTCTGTTTGTACTTTGTGCGCTAATGGTTTTCACGGAAAATGTGTACTTGCTCGATAATATATTCAGCGATCAGTTAATTACAATGCATGTAATCAAGAGTGAATCGCAACTTTATTCATAAATAAAGTAATAATTTTCATACCATAAATCCAATTATTGGAATCCCTTGAAATCCCTTGAAATCTCTTGAAATCCCTTGAAGTTCCTTGAAATCCTTTGAAATTTGCAAAAATTATTCTTAATTTCACTAAATTCCGAATAATTCGTCCAAATCCTTCAAGATCTCTTGTAACACTGTAAAATTAATACTTTATGAAGTAAATCTAGGCGAGATTTTTAAATATGAACAATTTTCCCCAAAAAGTTCCGGAAATAGTGAGTTTCTTTAACGTGTATCGAAGTGAAAACTTTAGGAGTTTCCAATATTTTGAAAAATTAATTACAAAAGGTTGCTTTTCAAATCTTAGACTCCCTTCTCTATTGTAAGAATCCGCAAGATTTTTTTTAAGTGATATTTTATATTTTTTACTTAATTTTACGAAATATTTCACCAAAATTCATGGGATTTTGAAGGATTCCACTAGATATCGAAGTATTCTTCTGGAGTTTGGAAGATGTCAGGTGATTTTCATCGAATTTTGAATACCTGAAGGAATTTCATAAAATTAAAAAAAAATGTAAGGTATTTCAAGAGATTTTAAGGGATTACAATGGATTGTAAAAGATTCTAAACCTCACTACAATTTCAGAGAGAATCTCAATTTTTAATGAGAATTTTCAAGATTTTAAGAGACTTCTAAGAGTTTATTCAAATTTTAGGAGATTTTACGGGATTTCGAGAAGTTTTGGACGATTTCGACGTATTTTTAGAGATTTTAATCGGTTTTAAGGAATTAGGAATGTATTTCGGGATTTAGAAATGCCTGAAAAGGTTTTTAAAGGATGTTAAGATATTTCAAGGATTTTAAGGGGTTTAAAGAGATTTCGAAAACAATATTTCAAAATATATCTACAGATTTTAGATGATTTGGAAAAATTTCAGAAGATTTAACGGAATTTCGAAAGATTCCCTAATATTATAAAGGATTTCGAGAAATTTTATTATCTCTTAAAACATTAAGGGATTTCCGCAGATTTGAAAGACTTTTAATTAATTTCAAAGGGATTTAAATCATTTCAAAGCACTTTAAATATTTCACAGGATTAGGGAAATTTCAACCGATTTTTAGAGATATTAAAGGATTTTCATGGATTTTAAAGGATTATAAGGAAATTTTATAGGATTTTCAAATTTTCAAGGGATTTTAGGGATTTATAACAATTTTAGAGAATTTAAAAAAATTTTAAAGGATTTCCACATATTTGAAGAATTTCAAGGGATTACCAGGGAAGTCAGTCGTTTAAAGGGATTTTAAAGAATATGGTTAGAATATTACATTCTGTATTTTTTTCACGTTAGAATGAAAGTAGGAATCAGAAGATTATTTATCATTGCGTGCTACTCTCCAGTTGACGGTGAAAGGAGTCAAATAAAAGATGCCTCCTGGGACACTTTGAATGGTAGCGAAGACAGATTGGGTACTTTATGTATAGAAGAGGTATTGTTTATTACAAATACTTGGCCTAGGCATAAAATAATCCACTTCTACACCTGGTGCAGAGTTATGAGGCATAGCATGATTGACTTTCTTGTAGAGGAAGAAAGACTCATAGCGATAAAAGAGAGGTACAAGGGTTACGAGAGGTTCTTAGTGTCAAAAATTCACGTACGTCAAGGATAGAGAATTTGAGAATACGATACACGAAAACCTAGTTAGGACAATTTGGGATACACTTATACGCAATAATGATACAGAGGGCGTATGGTCAATTTTTTAGGAAATCATTGTTAAGATGGCAACTGAAGCATGTTGCACTGATTCTGTAGGAAGAATGACTGGTGATGCTTGCTGGAGTAGTAGACAAGAACAAAAAAAAAAAAAAAAAAAAAAAATTGATTAGCATTTCGAACTCGAAAGTTCATTGCCTCACTACCCGATTCGGGTAGTGTTTCTAGGTGGATAAATACTACCAGTGTGGGTCCACCACACCCACGACGGGTCAACAACACGCAGTATTCCCCGAACGGTCACCCATCCAAGTACTAACCGCGCCCAACACTGCTTAACTTCAGTGATCTAACGGGAACTGGTGTTTTCAGCGTGGTATCGCCGTTGACAGTAGACAAGAACAAAAAAAGATAAAAATACTAGTTGAAGAAAGCATGAGAGAATTGAGGGAAATAAGAAATTATTATGAACGCAAGTACTCAAGGGAAACAAGAAAGGATATAGTAGTACAGGGTTAGTCAGAATTAGAAACAGAAAGGGTGAAATGATATGAGATACGAAAGCAGCATAAGACTGTTATAGAAACTTTTACAAGGAATTATTGGAAGGTGGAGCTACATAGAAACGCAACTGCAACATTAAAGACGATTCGTTGGAAAATCCGGTTGAAAGAATCTGTGCCTCTAAGATTAGGGATATAATTAGGAACTTGAAGAATGGCAAGGCTGCTCGTGTAGATGTCATTAAAGCTAAAATGCTTGAAAGCAGTGGTGAGTATTTAACTCACATGTAACTGCTGAGCGAGTTGATAAATTTATGTTCGGAGATGGGGAAGTTCCAGATGAATGAAAAAAGGCGATTATCGTTTCAATATATAAAGGAAAGGGTGATTAAATCAACTGAAATCATAACGGACGTATCAACATGCTAAGTACCGTAGGCAAAATATATTAAAAGCTGCTTATTCATAGGGTCATGATAATAACAGAAGGAAAGATCTAAGAAGTCCAATGTGTGTTTAACTCAGGAAGATGATGTGCAGCTCAGAAATTTAGCTTGCGACAGATCACTGAAAAATTTTGAGGATGAATAAACAAGTTTTTTTTTTACGTATTGACTTGAAAAAAGTGTTTGCCAAGGTGGAAAAAAGTAGGCTTTGGAAAGTCCAGGAAGAGTTTGAAGTCAATGGGTGGAGTGACTGATTCGATGTTAGACAAGGTGTTAGGGAAGAATGCGTTATGTCCACTTATCTGTTAATTTTCTTCATGGACAGTGAAGGTGCGTGGGTTAGCGTTTGCAGATGATAAGGTAATTACGGCAGAATCAATCGAAAGCTAGCAGAGAATGTTGAGCTAACTGAATACTAGCATGAAGAATATGGGCTTCAAAACTAACATGGATAAGAGGAAAATTATAATGTTTGAAGGAAAGGGTGAGAAAACAATATGCATCAGCCTTAGACGATGAGTGGGTAGACCAACTTAAAAAGTACGCGTATCTTGGAAGTTTAATTAATACTGACAGAATGATTGATAAAAGGATAGTCAGGCATATTAAAGAGGGTAGGAAGGTTATCATCAGTGTATGAGCCATCACCAATGTAAAAATATGAAAAATGAAGCTAAAATTGTAGCATGTAACTCTGCACTTGCACCACTGCGCTGTCCCGTAGCGACACCAACCAAGAAAATATAGTTACGAACACCGATGATACAATATTTGTTTGCTCTAAGAAGATGTACTCGATTGAATAAAATTAATTTTTTTATTTAAATTACATTCCCTTTAGATAGGACTATTTTTCTAAGAGCGTGAAAATATTGTATCGCCCGTACTCGCACCGATATTTTCTTGACACGATGCTTATTTTTTTCCGTGATACTATTGATCATCATCATCATCGTCATCATGATTACAGAAAGCATTGACCTGAAAAGCAGCGATTCTGCAGGATATCTATCGATGCTAACCATATTCATTGAAATTCCGAGTTTTAGGTATGTGTAATGGGAACTGTGGATATCGTGACAAAATGGGCGTATAGGCCACAGCGGTTTTGTCATTCTAATAGAGAACGATGCATCAATTATAGAAACGGGCTGGCCAGTTCAGCTCTCGCAATTTCACATGCGCAAATAACGCACCGATTGCCAACGATTATGCGAACGATAAATTTTCGGATTCGTGCCTCTCCAACGATTCCTACTTTTGATAAAACACCCCTCGGCGCGCCGTTACATGATTAGGTCAACCCCATTCTAGATGAAATCTCCCCTCAGATTTCCCCCCTGAAATATTCCTAAAGCCAACCTCCCGATCACGACTTTTTCAGACTTCTTTTTGTGATTACCGCGAGAAAAGAATTTCCGTATCTTGCTCAATATCGGTTGTTATTTTAGGTAGATGTCCTATCAGGGTGACTGGATGACTTGATCGGAAAATCAAGACATTATCCCACTTTTCACTCTCTTTAACCGTGTTTCATGTGCAAAATAAGAATGCCAAAAGAATTTGAACTAAAAATTTCTTGCGACTAGTGTAATCGAATCAACTTGTCAAATAGAAGGGCTGTTTTACGTCCTTGTAAACATGCAAACCGGACCAAGTCAAGTAATATTGAGAAGGATGCGACTACTTTTCAGATCGTGAACGAGAAACCCTCCTCGAAATTCCAGGCAGACGCCAATTCGATTCCCCCACTATTTGCCCACCTCGAGACGTGTGAGGCAAATTCTTCCATTCCTACGAGAAGTTAACGCGAAAAGAGTCGATGCTAAGACGATCTCTCTTGTCTAGCAACACCAAGTCCTACCATTAATCGCATTAGGTGAGCGGCAGGTCGCTTTGAGTGGAAGGAGGTGAATGGAGGTATGTAGACGGAATAGTAGGTGTGGAACCTGTCTTTTAAGTAGTTATACTATATATTCCTATAATATATATATTGATCTACTACACGAAGGGCCAAAAACCTCTCACGAGACAGAAGCGGGTACCAGATATATCAATCAGAGGCCAGAAAGCTTCCGGGCTTGGTAAATCCATCACTCAATTGACTCGTAATCGTTCCGAGTGTGAGATTCATCGTTGGGAGCATCGTTCGATAAAGAACTAAGCTTCAACACCATTCTAGTGTTTACAATACCATTCCCTTTCGAAGATTACAACTCCCTAAACGCAATATGAAAAAAAAAGGCAGTGAATCATTTCATCTGTTAATCAAGTTAGGGAAGATTCATAAGCCATACCAAACTGTTTTTCTTCAGATAAGGTTAAAGTTCGCTGACAACTTCTTCGCACTTTCCCCTCACAGCAAACCCCTACATAAGCCTTCTACAACCTACTGATTCCCTCTCTCAAATCTTCCCTCCACTCTTTTCATTCACTCATTCGTTTTATTTTCACTTCTGTTACCTTGCCCGCTGCTTATCACTTTTGGCCACATACTTCCCTATTAATGCCCTTCACCTCAGCTATTTTCCTTCATCGTTCTCCTATTCCTTCTCTGCCTTCTTCCGTCCTTCACACCCATTCGCCATAACTCATCTGCATCATCCTTCTTTATCACGCTCGTTATTCCTTTCACATTTTACTCTTTTCTTTCTTCCTACCCAATGCTTTCTTTCCACCATCATCCCCTCATAATTACATACACCACTTCAGTGTTTACAACATGATACACTCAATAGGACTACAACTTTGAAAACACACGGAATAAAAAAAAGAGCAGATGAATTTTTAGGTCACTCACAACTTCCTCTCCGTTCGTTTTGCCTGCTTATCTCCTTTTCGCCAAGCTCTTCCCTCTCCATGCCCTCCATTCCAACTCTATTTCTTCCTCACCGTTTTCTTCCTCCTTTCTTAATTCGAACCCGTTTGCCTTGACCCAACTCCATCATTCTCTATCACACTCATCATTACCCTCACAATTTCCTCCATCCCATCCTCATATTAGCATCCTTTCTTTCGACAATCCTCGTTCCATGTTCGCTTTTTCTTTCGTCTGAACCCTCTACCATATTACCCTATTCTCACAAGCTCAGCCAACCCAACCCTAATCCTTCCACCAGAATTTCTCTAACGCAGTTACTAATAACTAAGCTTGAAGACCAATTTAATTTTCACAATACGATTCCCTTCACAAAACTACAACTCCCAAAAGCAGCGTTGAACAAAGAGCCGGTTATCATTCAATCAATGTTTTTTTTATTAATTGCTCTCACTTTCTCCTCACTTCAACCCTTCTCTATCCTACTCATTCCCACCCCCATATCACCTTCTTACTCTTACCATTTACTATCTATTTTTCTTAATTCCTGTCACCGATACCCCATCTAATTACTCCTTCGCCAAAACCCTTTCCTCCTTATGCCGTTCAAATCTTCCCTTTCCCTTCCTTTTTTCCCTTCCTTTTTTCCCACCATCCACATCCACCTTTTTTTACCATCCTCCTCGCCTTATCACATTCTCCTAACCCCTCTACCATCATCCACTGTCTTCCCGCGCTCGACTCAATCAAACTCTCCTCCTTCCACCACGATTGCTCTTACTCAATTACTAATGACTAAGCTTAAAGACCACTCCTGTGCTCACAATACAATCCTAAGAGACAAAATTAAAAAAGACAAAACTAATCAATTAATAAGTTAATCGAGCAAGTTATGGCAGGTGCATGGATAAAATCATATTCCTGCGGGTGAATTTGCAGTCAAAACAAAAATTCTTCTTCCTTCCCACTATTACCGAGCACTTCTTCTATTTCTCTACTCCTCACTGGATTCCCTTCTCGAATATTTTCCTTGCTCTTCTTCTTTGCCCCTTCCCTATCTTCACTACTGTCCTTAAACCCTCTCCTCCCTCACACCTTTTTCACCCTTCTCTATCACGCTCGCTATTCCCTTCACCTTTCTCCTCCAACCATTCTTAGCCGCTTCCCCTAACCACTCTATCATTTTAAGAGCTTCCTAACCCTCTTCTTCGTCTCAACTTTATTTCACTTAATAGCAACCAATAGGAACAGTTTCTAGAGGGATGTTATTTTTAGCACATACAAGTATTTTTGGGTACTAAATATGGGATAGAGTGATCTACTACATTTGTTTTTCACGTAAAAAATAAGAAACAATATTGAATAAAAACGAAAGAAAATTATTTTTTTCATTCTTCATTCGAATAATTAGAGAAAAAGACAATATGAGGAAAGAAAAGGAGAGGAAGGCGAAAATAGGAGAAAGAAGAAAAATTCCAGAAAAAGCAGAAATAATTTAAGGTAACAAGAAAAGTGTTGGTCGAATAAGAAATAAATCTTTATTCCTGTATAATGTAGTTTCTCAAGTTTAGAGTTTTTTAAGAAAATGAGAACAATGTTTTTTCATGAATAGAAAAAAAAGACAGAAATGAGATAGATCACTCTTCAGGAGTATTAAGCAAAATTTGAAAAGAAAAAAAAATTTGTCCATCTAAATGTATTTTAAAAAACTCTATTGAGAAATTACTATTACATAATTACATTTCTATTGCAAAAATAAGGTATATCAACCTATACAACTACTTCATTGGAGAAATTGAAAAAAATCAATTTTAAACACATAATAATTTAAATTGTTGTTGTTTATAAATATTTTTTTCTATATCATTGCTTAATAGTTGCCATTTTTTCGGAAATTTCCAACTATTTGTCCACTTTTCACTCAGTCAAACATCAGAAGAAAAGTGAGGAATGATGATAAATGAAAGATTTATAATAATAATAATATACTATCGACATACTGGTAAAGGCCTCAACAAATTTATCACCTGAAAACCAGTCAAAAGAAACTGAATTTAAGTATTAACAATACTGGCCCTGAAATATGAACATATAAACAAATTACGAATTTTCACTTAGATTCAGGAAAAACAAGTTCTATCATTTTTACTGGTGGACTGCGGTAGCGAAATTGGTTAGAGCTTCTCACATGTACTGAGAAAGTTCTTGGTTCAAACCCAGCCCGCTGTGAATTTTTTAAAATTCACTTTCTCGGGATTTTATATTCAGTCGCGAAACAAAAAATGAAAATAATTACTGCAAGTTGAAAGATATTATTATTTAAACAATTAATTATTGTTTATGATTATCTTCTCTCAGAGGAATTCTAGACAGTTGCGCTTTTCCTGGAATCTTCAGTTTCGCTTCGACTTTTCAGTTATGAACAATTAATAAATAAAAACACACCAGAAACATCTTTTAGATAGTATTGTACTTTATTTAAAGTGAATTATTTCTGCACTTTTGTCAATTTAAGAAGAATTTATTTATACAGAAAGGTTATCTTACAGTAGAGTCAAAAAAACACCTACCCTGGAAAAGATACGTTGTTATCGATAATAATATACATATTAAGAGATTTAAAAAGTCTAAATTAAACAATTAATGATCCTCTCCAATGTTTTTTTTATAATTCGTTCCTAACTGAACAGCCAAAGCATGGTTACCGTTTTTAGAAAAAACGGTTACTTTCTAGGAATTATCTAAGAGAAGATTGTTATGAACAATAATAAATTGTTTGAATGTCGTTTGTTGATTTGCATGAATTATTACCGCACTTTAAGTACAAAGTCGACAAAAGGTGAAAAATTTCAGAAAAAAGCGCAACTATCTAGCATTACTGTAGAAGAAGATAGTTATAATGTTATAAACAATAATCATTAGCTTAAAGAATTAGGTTTACCAAATTCTAATTATTATTACCTCGTCCTGAGTGAGAAGTGGACAAAATCTTGAATATTTCAGAAAAATCGCAACTTTCTACCATGATTCAATGACAATATTGTTTAAAATAGAAATAAGTTGTTCAAACAATTGTTCGTTAACTTAAATTATGAATATCTCACTTAAATTTGAAAGTTGAAATTAGTTTCAAAAAATAGGAAAATTTGAGACTTTATAACACTATACTAAGAGAAAATTCCTGAAAAGGATGATAAATTGTTTAAACAATGTATTCAAACTTGTTATTATCAGTAAAAAGTAGTATTTTATGTATTAGAAACAATTTGTATTTAAAAATCCGCAAAAAAAATCATAATTGGCGCCAAAAACTGGCCAATCCCAATTTGATACTTATGGAGTTTTTTAGGACCCTATAAAACAGACTTACGGGGACGATGTTTAAAAAAAAATCATTTATTTGTATATTACAGTTAATTTTGAAGAAAAATGTTGACTTTCAACTTCATTCGCAAATATTGAGAATTCTGAATAAAATCCAATGTATTTTTGGATCACCGTATTATAGGCTCTTATTATATATTATTTAATATTTCACTAAAAAAAAAAAAAAGAAAAAAAAAAAAAATTATTGCTTTGGACTCAATTTGTCCATAAAAATAAGCCTTTACTTAGACTAGACTACAAAAAGTAGCTTTTTTTATCATTACGGCCAAAAATATAACCAAATAATATTTCTCCGAAAAAAGTAGCAAATAGTAGGGGAATGCGAAATCTGTAGGAATGAAAAGTAATTGCTAAAAAACTGTATATCATTTTTATTCAACATTTGAATCAAACAGTCATTAGGAAATCACCGATTTCGAAATGTTCATCCGTTTCCAGTTCGGAATATTGTACTGTTCCCTTGTACATTTCGACTGTGCAAAAAATTTGAGGTGAACGATATTTCCTGAACACACATATTTTTTGCATCGGTCTCTACCTTTGATGCGCGTGCAGCGCGAAATTCAATATTCCGTTAAAAGCCTCGCAGATTACGATCCATGCAGATTTTAGCGACCCGGCTTCGTTGGCTCGAGTCTCGTGGAAAATGACTAAAGGAAAAGCGGAAAGGACGTTGGGGAATATTGGAGAGAGAAGGAGAAAGAGAAAGAGAAAGCAAGCGCATTGGGAGAGAAGAGCGAATGATGAATGCCTATAGAAATGCTCTTGCTACCGCTTCTCACAGTGGTATTGCTTCACAAGAAGTCGAGAGGTTGTGGTTCAGAATCCTCTATTCTCTGCATCGGGCAAGATCGCTGTCTCATTTCTGCATCTCCGAAGGACATGCCTCTATAAAAAGCTGCATTTTTACGGAATAGTATGGAAATCCAACGACTGCACTTTTAGTGGTGTAAACTACCTTCTGCTGAAGGGTTAAATTAAGAAGTAGAGCGAAACGAGAGTATGGAAGGTTGAGGGGAAGCTGAGGGAAGAGAGTTAGCAAAAAAAGTATTTGAAGGAGTTAGCATAGAGGAGAGGGAGGGCGATAAAATTACTGAGATGAGAAGAAGAGAAGAGAGAGTTCTTTAGGGATAGAGATGTATGAGATGGGACTGGAATATGTGAAAAGTTGTAGAATAGAGGCAGGGTTTTTTGTCTGAAGGATGAGGAATGATTGAGGAATAAAATAATACTTTCTATAAGATGATAAAAAAAGAAAGAAGTACCAAATTATTTAGTTAAGATATAAGGAGAAAAAAGATGGACCAGAATAGCAAGGTTTAGATTGGCAAAAGAGGTAAGGGAAGGGATAAAGTGGGAAAAGAAAGAGAACAGAAAGTGCAGAATCCGTGAATGGGAAGAGGAAAGATGGGAGATTGTAGGCGAAGGATATAAGAGAAGAATTAAAGCTAAAGGAAACTAGAAAAAGAATCGGGTAAAGGTATTAAGGGAGGATTGATTGGGTAAGAAGTAGTGCATATTCAATATCGATAACCTTCGTATGCAGATAATTTTCTGAATGGTCCTGAACATTTTAAAGCTTGTAAAAAGTAGTATAAAAATCAAATTGAGGATCGTCCTTAAAGACACCTCGGATTCGTTCAATAAATTTAAAAAAGAAGTGTACATAGTAGCATAAATTTTGACAAATTCTAGCAAGATAATGTAATGGAATTTTCCAAATATCCAATTGACGTTGCAATTATTTTTGGAAGGTGCAGAATATATGGTAGGGTAATTCAAAAGAAAAAAATTATAAAGAAAATCAAAATCGGATATAATTTAGAGGTCTTGTCTTGTTTATTGATTTTTTATTTTAATTATTTCAAAACCCCCCAAAAAATTGCTCACTCATCACAAATTTTTCTATGATAAGCATTTTTTTAATTTTCTCATTTTATTTTGTAACTGACACACTGCGTGTCAAATTTTTTCAGAAAAATTTGAAACAAGTAAGGCAAAATCATTATTTTACTTAAAATAATTCTGTAGGTGAAAAGATATTTAATACTTGAATTTTTAACACATTGGGAAAATAAAAACAACAAAAAAGTAATAGAAAAGACAACAATCAAACAGGGAACCTCCAAATTATATCCAGTTTTGAATTCTTTTTTGAAGAATGTGTTGACTTGAATGCACTAAAAGTGTTGCAATTTCCTAAAATCCATAGAACTCCCTTGAAATCTTAAAATTTCTTTTCAAATCCTATAAATCCCTCAAATATTGTAAAATTGCTAGAAGTAGTCACAACCTTTTAAATCCTCAGGAATTTCATAGAATTATTTCAAATTAATCAATAAACTTGAAATCTTTTAGGATACAGTATATTTTTTCAAATCTTTTACAAAATTTAAAAAATAATTTTTCAAATAACAATTGATGAATAAATATATCAAATGGAGAAAAAAAATTAATATTTTTGTTTATAATAAATTCCTTGAAGTACGTTAAAATAGTATCAAATAGCCTTGTTTTTGTTAAGAATAACGGGACCTGGAAAAGGGACTGTTTCTACTTATAATATTATAGAACCTCCTAATTTCTTTTCAAATTCTATGAACTTCTCAAATATTGTAAAATCCTTTGAAATTCTTAAAATCCTTTAAATCTTCAGAAATCTTATGAAATCACTTGAAATTCCTTAGAGAATGTGTAATCTCTTTAAATTGTTGATAACTTTACAAATTTTCAGAAGTCTTTCAAAATATACTGTGTTCTTTAAAATCCTTCGACATTTTTCAATTAGTTGAAATTTTGTGAAATCTCTAGAAATCTTCCGAAAACAATTGATACCTTTTTCAAATGCCTGGAAATTTCGTGAATCTCTTGAAATTTCTTGAAATTTTGTAAAATACACTTGAATCTTTCCGATCGTTCGAAGCTCATTTGCATTTTCCCCATCTCTACTAAACATACTTTTAAATCACATGAATTATCTTCAAATTTGTATGAATCCCTTCAAATGGTTCAAAAATTTGTAAAATCTTCAAAATCACTTCAAATCTTTAAAATATTTAAATCTTTTACGATTTATGAGATGATCGACATGGTATTCCACCATTTACCAAATAAGTTAATGAAAATGTCTGCAGAGAAGGTAAAAAAATACTATCAGTATGATTTTTTCAAAATAGAAGTAAAATAGTTTCATTGTTAAACAAAATTTAATATCAATAATGCTGTGAATCCGAAAACTGTCCTCAAATTTTTAGCATCTTTTGTTAAGAATCCCTCATATATTTAGTGTTCTCTTATCAGGTAACAAATTGTAGAATATTGTTATAATATATTGTACATGCATCCTCAAAGGTCAGGTTGAAAATATCCCTTTTTTATTATTAAAAAAAACTTTGACTAAAATTGTTTCCTTTAGAATGAAATAGTTTCAATAGGAAAAATTTGGATCTGATAGTCACTAAAAACTACTCTTGGAGATAAAAATAAAACCGTTTCCTTTTCACTAATTCACAGAACCCCGAGCTCTCTTAATCCTAAAATCGGATGACAAAGTTGTCAATTCTATCTGACGGTGGATAAAGTTTATCTCCACCTGAATAAAAGTGCTGCAGCCTTTTTATCCGATTTTAGGATTAAAAAAAAGCTCAGCATTTCTCTGTATAATAGAAGCTCTTTCCGCAATGACAAATTGAAGAACAAAAATGATTCAACAACAGTATTTTTAAATGCAAAACAAACAAAAAAATCAAAGTGCGAAAATACCGGTGAATATTGTCGAAGAAAAATTTACGAGGTGGCAGAGCGCTTAGAAAATGACTACATTCAACTCTTCGGCATTAAACTTTCTCTCAAGGGGAAGACGCGTCGACATCTCGAACTTCTTCGCTGAAAAAGTTTCTCAATTTACTCTTTCATTCCCAACGTTTTTCTGTCATTCGACGCCAGCGAAGTTTCTTTGGCTACCGATTCAAATGAAGGTTGTTAACCGCTTTACTTTCGATTCCATACTCATACAAGAGAGTAAAAACATAAGTTTCAGAAAATAAATTTCACAATCAGTCACAAGATATCCATCAGAGACGCACAGTTGCTTTTATAGTATGCTTTATATCCCTTCGATTTAAATCTTGAGAAGTTTATATCTCATAAAGAGTAATCTCTCCCGGATTGCAAGGAAGCATTCATTTTCTTTCGTTTTTATGGTTTGACATAAGCTGGACTATAAATTTAAATCAAGGATTAAAGTCTACCTAATCGTGACTTCGACCCTAATATTGTTCGACTTCAAAGGAATGATTCACTTATTCATATAATAGTGGATTTAAGACCCCACATCGTATATCAAGTAATGGGTATTTGGTTAGCCAATGCACATGGGATACGAGATAAGAAGCTTCCCCCAAACCCAGTGAACCCGCATTTTTTGGTCAAATTCCTCCATAAAATATCCTTCCGATTCCCCAAGACCACTACCTAAATCATACTTTCCCAGCATCACTATAATTGAGCGACTGGGTGCAATAACAACCTACTTGCATTTTCAGAATTCATTTGTATCTAATTTGAGTAGTTTTAGAAAAACAACCTAGGTGCACTTAGGTTCTGGCATAAAATTGCCGGAAAAACGTTTCAAAATATCTTTCCACAAACTGAAAGGGATATGGTCTGTGTTCTGATATGTTTGCACAATCCGAAACATGCATTTTTGGTTTGTACAAACACATTTCAAAAGGTTTCTTTGGCAGTTTCGTGCCAAAACCTGAGTCGACAAAGTGGTTTTTCTAGAGAACTGATTCGTTCCTCATGATGTTATGTGCAATACGAATAAACAACATGTTTCTTCTGAAGATATGAGTTGGCTCTTATTGCACCCAGCTCAATTTGTTCCATAATCCCTAACTGTATCTTGGGCAGAATCCGAGTTTTATTTTGATGAGTGTCACAAGACTCACCTATGGGGATCTTATCCGAGGACACAGAATTCACAAGAACGAGAAGAATCACGAGGGTCACAGTACCCGGATGGGTTGATCTTGATTCGGGAATCATCGCGACGGAAGACCGGAGACGCCGCCGCGAAATCGGCGGTGCTGCGAATTCGGGAACGACGAGCATCGTCCGCGCTCGATGCTGGCCTGACACAAACTGGTCTTCACTACTTAGCGTGAACGATCTCTCTTGAACCGCCCCAGCATCCAACCAACCCCCAGAACTCAACCCCATTTCCACCCTCCAGCATCCTCATCCCCCTCGTTTCTATCCCCGTGGAGCTTCTCTGACAATTCCGAGCTCCCCTTCGTGATAGAGGCTTAACGCGCATGTTACGGCACGAAGCGATACCTTTGGGATTTTGCGCCTACTATCTAAACAGTTTACCCTCTGATGGTACATGTACCGATGGGGTTCTGCCAAACTAGGCACCCCAATCATCCATGCATTTTCTTGTATTTTCGTTTCAACTACGTTTTTGGGCGACTTAAGCACGAAGTACCGGAAACGTCCGCTGAGGGCGCCACACCAATAAAACAAGAAAACGTATCAGTGATTAGTAGTTCTTAAATGCCTAAGAATTTATGTTGATCAAATTCCCTCGAGAATATGATCAGCATTTAAGCTCAAACAGAGCATTTATAGAGCATTCAGGAGCATTTAAAGCATTTATTGTTTAAACAAATATATATCGTACTTAATACATATATTTTTAGACAAACATACTAGAATGAAATAAACATATAATTATTGTTGAAAATCGCAAATGTTTGATTGAAAATTAACCTGTTTCGGCTGGGGATTTAAACTACTTTGTGGAAAATTCATCATTTTTGATTGAATTCAACTATTTTTGGAATAAAGTTAAAATCCTTTTTGGAGTTAAAATATAATTTATCACGTTTTTCGCTGAGAATTAATCTTTTTCGGTGGAAAATTCAACTTCTTAATTAGAAGTGGAACTACTTTCTTAAAAATTCGTTTATTTGGTTGATGTTTCTTCATTTTAGTTGAAACCTGCCTCTTTCGTTCATCGTTTTGGTTGGAAATTACTATAAAGATGCAAATATTCTGTTTAAAATGCATGTACTTTGTTAAAAATTCATCTTATTGGTTGAAATTTTGAAGATTGATCTTTCTGGTTGGAAATTAGATTTTTTTTATTTAGAATTAATTTTTCAAACTAGAAATATAACGTCCATTTTTTGTCGAAAATTTAACTTTTCCAATAAAAATTTAATCTTCTTGGTTGAAAAGTATACTATTTCGTTGAAAAATTACTTTAATTTTATTGAAAATTAATTTATTTCACTGAAAATCTAACCATTCTATTTTTAGTTGAAAACTTATCCGTTTTTGGTGAAAATTAACCTACTTGTTGAAAATCAATTTTTTGTAAAAGAGTACTCTTATTAGTTGAAATTTAATCTTTTTGGTTAAAAATTAATTTCTTTAGTTGAAAATACGTTTTTTTTGTTTGGAAATTTAATTTATTGACTGAAAATCATTCTACTTCATTTTTGGTAAAAAATTTATCTTTTTAGTTTGAAATGCATGTATTCGGTTAAAAATGATTTTTTTTTTTACTTGAAAATTCATCACTTTAGTTGAAAATTCACTTCAATTATTACATTTTTTTTGTTGAAAATTTACCCATTTTGTTGAGAATTAATTTCTTTTATTGAAAAAAAACTGTTCAGTTGAAAATTCGTTTTTTTTTGTTGATAGAAAATTCATCTTTTTTTGTTGTTGAAAATTCATAATTGTGATTGAAATATAATTTCTTTGGTTGAATGTTCGTTTCTTTTTAGTTAAAAATTAATTTTTTTAACTGAAGATATGACTATTCCATTTTCGATAAAAAATATATATTTTCAGTTGAAACTTAATTCATTCTGCTGAAAACTCGTATTTTTTTATTTATTATTCTAACTGTAGACTGAAATACTCATTATATTTTTGTTTTGTGAATTCATCTTTTATAGTTTAATATTGAATTATATTGTTGAGAATTCTTTTTTTTTTTGTTATAAATTATACTGTTTCATTGAAAAATAGTTTTTTTTACTGAAAATTTAACTATTCTATTTTGAGTTGAAAATTTATCCGTTTTCGATGAAAATTTAACAATTTGTTGAAAATTTGCCTTTTTTGGTAAAAAAAGTACTCTCATTAGTTGAAATTTAATCTTTTTGATTAAAAATCAATTTCTTTGGTTGAAAATTCAACTGTTTTGTTGAAAATTCGTTTGTTTTTTGATTGAAAATTTATTTTACTCATTGAAAATTATCCTACTTTATTTTTTGTAGAAAATTCATCTTTTTACTTAAAATTAATATATTTTGTTAAAAATTAATTTTTTATTTTAGTTAAGATTCATCAGTTTGTTCGGAAATTAACTTCAGCTATTCCGGCTTCCGTTTCCAGTACCGGTAGAGGTTACACGGTGATTTTAGAGTGCGATCATTTTTTGGCAGGGGAGAAGTGAAAAGTTGAGTGAGTACGGTGAGGATGTGGTGAGTAAGGTGATTGGGGTGAAGGTGCAAGTGTGAATGAAGGGAGCGGTAGAAAGTGCGAATTTATGCAAAAAAAGATAAAATTTCAGGAGAGTTGATTTTGAGGTTAGGTTCGCTTCGGCGAGATACTGGGTTTTTGGGAGAGGGTAGGAGTTCAGAGGGTGTGAAGGGAGAAGGAGTAGAGGTGGCCGCACATTGCCAAAAGAAAGTAGGATAAGAGGGTGAGTTTTGAGTGAGTTTTTTTAAAGTTTGGGGTTGTAATAGAAAGTGACTGGTGGGGAAGGGAGGAGACAGGTGTGGTGGAGTTGAGGTTAACGGTCGGTTAATACGTAATAGCAGCATGCCTGTTAAGCGGAGTCCACAGCACGTATCCAGAGGGAAACAGAGCGAATTTGGTGAGGAGGGTGAAGCAAAAAGAGAGAGTGATAGCAAAGAGAGAGAGGATAGCGTCGCAGACGAGGCAAGCAGTGAGGGGAGCGCAGATGAAACGTTTGCTACGCCTTTGAACCCCGTGGCAATGGCAGGGTCGAGTCGAGGAAGGAGTCATAGGCGCGGGACTCGCGGGAGACCCAGTAATTTAGAAAGACTCAGATCAAGGAGTTCGGGGTCGAGAGAGCTGTTACAAAGGTGGCAACAGTCGGCAAACGCGATTAGCAGCGAGAGTGTAAACAGCGAAGGGGAGAAAGCGGGAGACGACAGAAGGAAAAAAGAAAGGGTGGGCGAAGACGAGGAGAAGGGCAATGAAATTAAAAAAGTTAAGACGAAAAAAGAACACCGGATAGAGATAGGGATGAAGGGAATATGCTGGGAAAATTAGAAGCTCTTATAAAGGGATTTAGAGAGGAGACTTGCGGAAGATTAGAAGAGGCATGCGAAAGACTGAATGATATGCAGCGGCAAGGGGAGGAGGTAAAAGACAAAGTAAGAAAAGTGAGACAAAAGTGGGAAGAATGGGATGCATTATGGAAAGGAGAGAAAGAGAAGGTACGGAACAAATTGGAAAGCATAGAAAATAGACAGAGAGAGAATGAGGAGGATAGACAAAGGGATATGAAATTGTTAGAAGAAAGAGTGAGCAAGCTAGAACTAAGGAATGAGCATAAAGTGGAAGAGAAAGGGAGCTTGGAAGAAGTGAGAGAGTGTGAGGGGGTAATGCATGAGCAGAATGAAAGGTGGCGCTCGAGACTGATGGAGATTGAAAGAAGAATGGAAGGGGAAGAGCGAGCAAAGAGGAAAAAGAATATAATAGTAAAGGGTTTGAAAGCAGACAGGGAAAAGGAAGAGATTGGGAAGCTGATGAGAGACATCGGCGTGCAAGTCAGACTAGATGGGATAAAAAGACTAGGAGGGAAGGAAGAGGGGAAAGAATGTGTGTTTTTAGTGAAACTAGGAAGTGAGGAGGAAAAGTATGAAGTAATGGAGAAGAAGAAGTTATTGAAAGGAAGAAAAGAAAGAATCGAAGATGATCTGACGTGGCGGGAAAGGAGAAGAAAGTGGATAATCGAGCGAAAGGCATGGACCGAGAGGAGTAAAGGTAATAGGGTAAGGATCGGGAGAGATAGGATATGGGTAAACGGAGATATATGGATTTGGGACGATAAAGTAGAGGATCTGAGGGAGGGTAGGAAATGGGCAGTGAATAAAGGAGACAAGAGAGAGGAAAATGCGAATGCAAGTATCACGGGGGGGTTTCAAAACGACAAAAGGGCTTGAATGCAAGGAAGGAAGGTGATAAATGCAAGAAGGGCGAGGTGAAAGTAGCGTTCTGGAATGTTTCAGGACTAAAAAACAAGGACAAAGGATTTTGGGGAGATTTGCAGAAGTGGGATGTGATAATGATGAGTGAGACGTGGGTAGATGAGAAAGAATGGAAAGGAATGAAAAGAATATTACCGAAAGCATATGAGTGGAAGATGCAAGCAGCGAGAAAGGAGCATGTAAAAGGGAGAGAAATGGGTGGCATGGTGTCAGGGGTAAGAAAGGAACTGGTGGTAAAGGAAGAAAAGAGAGAGTATAGAGAAGAAAAGGACGGAACAATGGTTAGGAAAATAAAATTAGGAAAAGTTATGATGGATGTAGTATGCGTGTACAGAAGAAGAGGAGAAGAGGGAGGGTGGAGAACAATAAGGAAATGGACAGAAGAAAAAGGTGACAGGTTGGTCCTAATACGGGGGGACTTGAATGCATGGACCGGGGAACAAGGAGGAGAGGTATGAGATAGAGAAAAGGAGATGTTCATAAGAAATTCAAAGCAAAAAGAAACGGACCGGGAGGGTAGGAGGCTTCTGGACTTGTTGGGAGAAGTGGGATGGTTCATCTGTAACGGCAATATCAAGGGGGATGAAGAAGGGGAATATACGTATGCGGGTATAGGGGACACCGTCATAGATTACATTCTGGCAGAAGAAAGGATAAGGAAGTTGATGGTTAAAATGGAAGTTGGCGGCATGATAGGCTCAGAAAACTTTCCGGTGATTGCGACAGTGAGAGGTGGTAACTCAAAGCGGGGTAGGGGAAGGAGGGAAGGAAAGAGGGAAAATAAATTGAAAATGGGCTTTTGGGGGGAGGAAAAATTAAGAGAATTTAAAGAAAAAATAGAAAATGAGGGAATAAGAGGTTTGGAAGAGGAAGGAGTAGACAAGCTGCTAGAAAATCTTAAAGGAGTGATTGATAAAGTAAGGGAAGAGGTGAAACCAAGAGAAGAAGAAGGGTTTAGGAGAGGATGGTGGGACGATGAATGCAGGGAAAGAAAAGAAAGAGTGAAGGAAAGTGTAAGAAAATGGAGGAGAGGGGAAATGACAAAAGGAGAACTCAACAGGAGAAAGAGAGAGCTCGAAAGAATGATAAAGGAGAAAAGACAGAAGGAAAAAGAAAGGTACATGGAAGAAGTAGAGAAAGCGGTAAAGGAAGGGAGGGAATGGGAAGTGATAAACAGGGAAAGAGGAGGAAGGAAGGGCATAAATGAAGAAATAGGAATGAAAGAGTGGACGAAGCACTTCAAGGGGCTGTTAGGAGGTGTGGAAAATAGGGTGAAGGGAGAAGGAAGAAAAGCGGTAGAGCGAGACGAGGACAGCGAAAACGAGATTAGTAGGGAAGAGGTAAATGAGGCAATTGTTCGGTTAAAAAGAAATAAGGCATCAGGGGAGGATGGGTTGGAAAATGAAGCACTGAAATATGGGGGAATAGGAGTGAGAGAAGAGATGTGGAAGATTTGCAATAAGGTATGGAAAGGAGAAGGGTGGCCGGAGGAATGGAAGACAGGGCTGGTAGTACCGCTGATTAAGAAAGGAGAGGGAAAAAGGGTAGATGAATATAGAGGGATCACACTTATGTCGGTGGGATATAAAATTTATGTGGAAGTGCTGAGAAGGAGGTTAGAAAGACAGGTGGAAGAAAAAGGAAGTATACCACACAATCAAACGGGTTTTAGAAAAGGGATGGGAACCATAGATAACCTCTACGTGCTCAACTATCTAGTCAATAGGAACCTAGGGCGAAAGAAAGGGAAACTAGTTGCACTGTTCGTTGATTTTAAGGCAGCATTTGACTCAGTTAACAGGAGGGTGTTATGGGCAGCCATGAAAGAGAGAGGAGTAGACGAAGGATTAATAGAGAGGATAAAAGAAATATTCGTGGAAACTAAGATAAGGGTGAAGAAAGGA
This sequence comes from Andricus quercusramuli, assembly GCA_932178445.1. Taxonomy (NCBI): domain Eukaryota; kingdom Metazoa; phylum Arthropoda; class Insecta; order Hymenoptera; family Cynipidae; genus Andricus; species Andricus quercusramuli. The sequence continues at coordinate 56,103 of CAKNXH010061691.1, forward strand.
GACAGGAAAGGAGAGGAATTCTGGACAGGAAGGGGGCTCAGGCAAGGGTGTCCGTTGAGCCCACTTATGTTTAGTATTCTTCTGGCAGATTTGGATGAGAAGTTGGAGAGGAAAGGAAAAGGGGGAACAACGCTAGGAACAGGCAAAGTGTACTCACTAGCATATGCAGATGATGTAGTGCTAGTCGCGGATGATGAAAGAGGTATGAATCTGTTGATGAGAGTGTTCGAAGAATATGTGAGAGAAAAGGGTTTAACGGTGAATGTGAACAAGACTAAAATGATGTGTTTCAGAAATAAAAGGGGAAGATTAGAGTATGAATGGAAGATAAATAGTGTGGTGGTAGACTTGGTGGATGAGTTTTGCTACCTAGCATTTTGGTTCGAAACGAGAGGAGGAAGCGAGTTGCAGGTGAGAAAGAGATTAGAATGTGCGAGTAAAGTAATGGGACAAGTATGGGGTATAGGAAAAAGAAGGTTTAAGGACGACTGGAAGATAAGAGTATGGATGTTTGATGTCTTAGTGTAGTCAGTGTTAAGCTATGGAGTGGAAATTTGGGGATGGAAAGAGCATAAGAGAGTGGAAAGTTTGCAGGAGAGATTTTTGGGATGGGTTATGAGAGTGAGTTGGAGCTGCCCAGGTTATATGCTGAGGGAAGAAATAGGTCGAGAAAAAATGGTGGTGAGGCAAGCGAAAAGACCATGGAACTTCGAAGAGAAACTAAAAAGGGGAGAAGGAAGCAAAATTGCACAAGCGTGTGCCCGGGAGGTTATGGATAAAGAGAGGAGGGGCAACGTGGGGCGTTCAAAATGGGAGGAAGAGAGGCATGTAATGAGGTTTGAGTGGGGTATGCAAGTTAGGGGTAGAGAGTGGGAGGAAATAGAGGAAGATATTAAGGCAAGGCAAGAAGAGGAAAGATGGGAAAAAATTGTTGATTCAAGGTACAACAGCTGGTATAAAATGGTGAAGAGGCAGGGGGAACCAGAGTACCTTCAAAAGATTAAAAGGGAGAGCAAATGGAATAGAGTGATAAGATTCAGAATGGGAGAGGGTGTTAGAGCATATAGGTACTGGATGAATGATGAAGAGAATGTGTGCAGAGTATGTATGTATGAGCAGGAAACGTGGGTGCATGTTTTAGAGAGGTGTACAGGTGACGAAGGGGGAGGGGAGAGCATAGAAGAGAGAATGAAATGGATTCTGAATGAAAATGGTCAGGGAGAGGAATGGATGAAGAAGCTGGAAGAGCTGAGAGAGAGAGAGAGAGCTGGTTCCACAGGGTAGGAAAAAGCCAAAAAATGACTCCTAAGGAAGGAGAATTACGAAGTAGAGTTGCGGATTAGAGTTAAATTATGAGATTGATAATAGTAAGAGGAAACGGAAGCCCAGGGCAAATTCGCAAGCGTTTAGAAATAAGAATAGTAATGTAAGACAATATGTAAAAAATAGTTGATAAGATAGTATAAGGCTTGTTTGTAAGAATACATGTAATGGTTATGTAAAGACTCTCAAACCCGTAAAAGGGAGAGAGTATAAACAAATAAAGAACTTCAGCTATTCCATTTTTTGTGGAAATTTTACGCTTTTTGATAAAAAAATAATATTTTTCGTTACAAAATTATCTGTTTAATAGAAAATTGAACTGTTCTGTTTTCTGCAATTAATTCATTTTTTTGTTGATAGGAAATTCATCTTTTTGATGGAAAAATCCTCTATTTGGTAAACATTTCATATTTTTTGTTGAAAATTCATCATTGTAATTGAAAATTCATTTCTTTGATTGAGAATTTGTTTCTTTTCAGTTCAAAATTAATTTTTTTACCACTGAAGATATAACTATACCACTTTCACTGGAAAATTGATATTTCTAGTTGAAAATTAATTTGGTTGGAAACTCGTTTCTTTCTTGATATACTTTACTAACTGCAAATTGAAATATTATATTTTGAATTTGTAAATTTATCTTTTTTAGTTTAAAATTAAATTATTCTGTTCAGCATTAATTTTTGTTTGTTGAAATTTGATTGTCTCAACTGAAAAGTTAATTATTTTATTTTTGGTTGAAAAATCTTTTTTTTTATAAAAAAAAATATTTTGTTGAAAATTCGATTTTTTTTTGTTGAACATTTATTTTTCAGATATTTTAACTGTTCTAATCTTGGTTGAAGACAAATTCACTTCAACTATTACATTTTTGTATAAAAATGTAATCTTTTTCGATAAAAAGTGATCTGCTTAGTAGAAAATTTAGCTATTCTATTTTTTGTTAAGAATTAATTTTTTCCATTGAAAAAAAACTAGTTGAAAATTCGTTTTTTTTGTGGATAGAAAATTCATCTTTTGGATTGAAAAATCGACTATATGAACAAAATTTCAAATTTTTGGTTGAAAATTCATCATAGTGATTAAAAAATAATTTCTTTGGTTGAAAATTCGTTTGGTTTTAGTTGAAAATTAATTTTTTAAACTGAAGATACAACTATTCCATTTTTGCATCAAAATTTATATTTTTAGTTGAATTAATTAATTTTGCTGAAAAATAATTTTTTTAAATTTACTTCTCTAACTGCAAGTGAAAATATTATATTATTCGTTTATAAATGTAGCTCTTTTAGTTTAAAATTTAATTATTTTGTTGAAAAATCACTTTTTTGGTATGAAAAAAAAAATTGTTTTTGAACATTCTTTTTGTTTTTTGTTAAACATTCATTCTTCTCAAATTTCAACTATTCTTTCCTTGGTTGAAAATGTGTCTTTTTTCAAAGAAAATTAATCTTTATGGTTGAAAATTCAACTAACTATTTGGTTAATAAATCATTGTATTTTTGGTTGAAGATTAATAATTTTAGTTACAAATTAATTTCGTCGGTTGAAAAGTTATTTTTTTGGCTTGAAAACACAACTAAAAAGTGTTTTAAATATATTTAAAAAAATCTATTTTGCATTAGTATTATTAATTTTTTAGGAGTACGGTTGGATTTGTACCTAGAAGAATTTATAAATTGGGATATTGTAGCAACCCTTCAAGTAAGGCACAATTTAGTGCGAATAACACGTTTTCCATTACTTCGACTTCTTTTATCATTTAAATTTAGCGCCCTTTCCTATATTTTCAAAAAATACATGCACTTTCAAATTAGAAAAAAAAAATTTAACCAAATAGTTAAATCTCTAATTAAACAATATAAATTTTCAAACAAAAAAAAATGATTGAATTTTCATTTGAAAAATTAATTTTTAATTTAAAAAATGTTAACAAAATAGTTAATTTTTCAACGAAAGAGATGAATTTTCAACTAAAATGATGAATCTTCAGCACAAAAAAAAAATATTTTTGACAAAGTAGTTCAACTTCACCAAAAAGAACCGAACTTTCAACAAAATACGTGAATTTTTTTCAATTGGAAGAATAATTTCCAACGAAAGAAGTTGACTTCTGAGCGACAAATATAATAGTTGATATTTCAATCAAAAAATATTTTTTTTTTTGATCAAGAAAAGTTACATTCAACCAAAAAACTGTTTTTCAACATAATAGACAAATTTTCAGTCGAAACAGAAAAAAATTAACCAGATTGTTTAAGTTTGAAACCAAAAAGGCCAATGTTTAACAAAAAGAATAATTTTCAGCAAGGTTGTTCGGTTTAAACCAAACAGATGAACTTTTGATAAAATCCATGGATTTTCAGCTAAAAAAGATCAATTTTCAATAAAATAGTGCAATTCATCAACAAAGAAATAAATTTTCAACCAAGAAGATTTATTTTTCACTAAAGAAAAAACGAATTTGCAACAAAATGTATAAATTTCCAACTAAGAAAGAACAATTCTTAACAGAAAATGTCATACTTGAAATTCCAATTGAAAAAATTAATTTTAAACGAAGAGAGATGAATCCTTAACTAAAAATGCAATAGTTCATATATTTCAACCAGAAAAAAAAAATTTTTCAATCAAAAACAGTTTAATTCAATCAAAATCTAATTTTCAACAAAACAGTTGAAGGTTGAACCGAATGATATGATTTTCTTTCAAAATTGTCCAATTTCGAACAAAATAATTAAATTTTCAACCAAATAATAAAATTTTTAACCAAAAAAGATCAATTTCCAATACAAATAATATCAAAATAACCAGATTAGTTGAATTTCCGGATAAAAAAATTATTATCAACCAAAAAGAAATGAATATATAATTTTGAAATTATTTTTTTATTTCTTTTTAAGTGTTTTTATAGATTTTAGAAACTAAAATTGATTGATTTTTGTAAAAAAGACTTGTGAACTAAATTTCGAAAGGAACTAGAAAAATTATATTTTTTATAGTTAATGTTAGTGAGAAAATGTAACTTGTTACTAATAAAATAATATCGTTACTAATATCGTCATTTTTTTGTTCTCAAATCAGTTTTTATTTACTTTTTGAAATAAAAACTATACCTATTCTCGAAGTGTCTTGAATTCTTTCAAAATATAAATTTTCAAAAGATTTCAATAACATGAAGGGATTGGCAAGATTTTAGGGCATTTTCAAAACTTGAGAGCTTTTAATTTGAAATATTTCAAGTAATTTTAAAAGATTCCAAGGAATATTTTATTGGCTTCAATTATTTGAGGGGATTTCAAAGCGTTTGTAATATTTTAGGATAGCGAATTTTCTAGACTTTCGGAAGATACATTTTTCAGGATTCAAGGAAATATCATCATAGAATTTCACGGAATTAAAAATATTTCAGTGGATCTCAAAGAATTTATTTACGAGATTTAAGGTATCTCGTAGGATTTTGAAGTTTTTATGAGATGTGGAATTCACACTGAGTTTCTTTAATTCCCTTAAATCCTTCTAAATACTCAATTCTACCTAACTAAGTGAATTTTGTTTATTTTTGAAAAGTTATTATTGAATTGATCCTGAGGATCAATCGATAAAATTATCAGAAGATTTGAAACATTTCCAAGTATTCTTTCAAATTCCTTGGCATTTTCAAGAGCTTTAAAAATTTTTGTAAGATTCTAAAAAATTTTAAATATTTTAGATTTTTTTCCTATATGACAATGAAATTTTTAATTGATTTCAGTTATTTTATATGATTTTGAAGGATCTGAAATATTTTACGGTATTGTGAAAGATCCCCAGGCATATTCAGAAAGCTTTAACAAATTTCAAGAGATTTCAAAAGATGTCCAAGGATTTGAAATATTTCCAGAAATTTTAAACGATTCTCATAAATTTTTAATTTAATTCAAAAGCTTGAAGGGATTTTTAAGAATTTAAACAATTTTAGAGTATTTTGAAAGATTATAAGACATTTGCGAGAATTTTTGAAAATATGGAAGTATTTTACAACTCCTATAATGTTTTTAGATATTTTTGGAGATCCCAAAAAATGTTATAAGATTTCCGAAGATTTAAATGATTTTATGGGGCTTCAAAAGCTCTCCAGGTATTTTAATAAATTTTGCAATTTATCATCACCTTACACTAATTTTGAAAGCCCTACAAGATTATCTTAACAACTTTTGTAAATTTTTTTGACAAATTGAAAATTCAAATTTGAACCCCATAAAACATAACAAAAAACCTAAAAAAATATTTTTAGAATATTTTTAAAACTTCCAAGAAATTTTTAAGATCTTCAACTTTCAAGAGTAACAAAACAAGTTTGAAGATTTTGGTGCATTTTTAAAAATTCCAAGGAACTTTCAAGAGCTTTACAAAATTTCGATGGATTTCAATAGTTTGAAGGTATTCTGAAAGATTCGAAATAATTGATGATATTTTTAAAGAGTCCAAAAAATTTATAATTGATTTCAGTAATATAATTGGATTTCAAAGAGTTAAAAATATTGTGAGGTATTTCCATAGATTTTAAAGAATTTCGAAACGTTATTCATTATATATACTTTTAAGTCTATATCATATTTAAATAAATGTCTTTTAAACTTCTGAGGAATTGTCAAGAAACTATCCACCTAGAAACACTACCCGAATCGGGTAGTGTCACACTTACCCCTAGAGGCTCGCCGAAAGGGAAATGGCTTAATGGTATACATACTTAAAATGCTGATGTAAGCCGGTTTCAGGGGGTGGTGTTCTGACATAATCACAGAGGGATGGTGAGATCGGCGAAAAGGGGATGTCGAGTTTTCCAGTTATCGACGCTGGTCGGGCACTAGCCGGGAGCTAGACGCGCTCGTCAAGGCGGTAAGATACGTACGTCTGAAACGGCAATGTCTCCCTGTCTGGGACCGCACAGAAGGGCCCGACAGACAAGGAGTGTTGGTGGGCCACCGTTCCTGCCCGCAGGTGGAGGGGCACCACGTGCTGGGAGGGGAGGAAGGAGAGAGGAAGGACTGGTCGGCGTACATGAGGATTGCGTCGTCGATGCTGGAGGAGGAGGAAGGAGAGGGAGTAGGAGCGGGATCAGAGACAGAAATCGGGATCATGTGCTAGAACCAAAGGCAAAGGTCCCTCGGGAATGACGGGAACTAGGAAGTCGAAAGGTTTTTGCGTTTGTTGTCGAGGACCAGCATCGAGGCTTCGAAAGTTCCGTCGCCGGAGCCTTTCAAGGAATTGATGGGATAGCGTCTCGAGGGTGAAGGTTTCTAGGTCGTCGTAACGCTTGGAAAGATCCAACGGCCCGACGACGATGAAGAAGAGGAGGAAGGAGGAACGCAGACGCGGGAGTAGAGGCAGTAGAAGCAAGAGTGGCCCAGGGAATGGAGACACGGAAGGCAGCCTGAAGACGGCGATGCCGGGTGCTTTTATTGGGACGGGAGTGTGGTCGTCGGTGGCCAGGCATACCGCACGAAAGGAAAAGAAAGAGTGAGTGAGGGTATGGAGCCTCGAAGGGGGTCCACACGAAAGAACAAGAAAGAGAGAGAGAGAGAGAGTGTATGGAGCCTCGAAGACGGATCACATGAAAAAACAAGAAAGAGAGAGAGAGAGGGTATAGAGCCTCGAAGGCAGACCACACGAAAGAATAAGAGAGTGAGAGAGATTGGAGAGAAAGGCAGGGAAATTAATTTGATATCTGTTTATTGGCGCGTTGCAAACATAAGTTTCGAGTAACCCCAGCAGACGCAGGGCCACAGGTCGGCTCCCGCAAGACCAAGTTATTACTCGAAGCGGTACAAGTTGCCAAGTGACGAGTTCTGCTCGTGCACTGGCTTTTGTGAGCGAGAGGCGCAAGAGCTCGAACGAAGAAGGGAGCGGCTTCTGGCCCGCTGATTGGCCGAGACTCCGACACTGGAGTCGCAGCGAAGCAATGGGGATACCGTACTCCGTACATAGGAAAAGAGTCGTTTTCAAGGAACAAGTATTAATACGAAATTGGGACTTTTAAAGAAAAGGCGCTCGCGTTGAGATCCCCTATTTTATTCGAGTATTGGCTAGAGAGAGAAAGAATCACGTGCTCGGGAAAATCCCGCCGGCACGGGTGCACCAAGCTGGCGCTCTAGTTTCGTCACTCGTTCAAGCAAGAAGATCATACTGGGAGACAAACAATGTATGCATGATCTAATGTCCAAACATACAATTATGCAGTGAGAGAACGAGCGAATTGCTGGTTTGCTCGGTTGTTATCTGGAAAATGCTGCCAACGGCATCAACTGATTTTCGACTAGCTTTCAATTTTCTCCGAACGAGAAATCGGACGAGTGGCGAGTCTGGTTTGTTGGGTTAAGAGTTTTTCCGAAGTACTCAGGAATCTAGAAACTATAGGATATGAGTACTTTGCATTGGAAAAATACAAGTTTACATAAAATTACCAATAACACATTTTTTATGTTAGGTACGAATCATGTTTTACCTAAAATCAGCGATTTTCATGTTTCTTGAGGTTAGGGACGAGATCTGACGTGATGGAGACAAAAGGACCCCGGATTAGGATTCAGCAACCTCAAAACCGTAGGGTAAGCCTATTCTGGTTTCTGGTGTAGACAACTTTTCTTTGTGGAACTGTGTTATATTTGATGGTAACAGACTTTTTATGTTTTATGTAAAAAAGGATTAAGGAGTAATCAAAAAATTGAGAATACGGGCTTATAGAATTCCGTCGACAGTTTAAAAAACTGTGACTGCGCAGTAAACGTTTTCCGAAGCACCGCGCACGTTGCGCGTTTTGTCTATTGTGCGTCTGTTGCGATTTCCTCCTGAGTGCTCTCGCTTGTGATTTTATTTTTCTGAAGAGTTTGCTAGGTCGAGAATTTTCTTCAATCGGGATCTTTTCAATTGTAAAGACTAATTTTTATATTCGGACAGACTGTGAAGTGCTTTTCGAAATACTATACTCTAAATTATTAGAATTTAGGAAATTGAATTCAAATTAGGTCAACATTCCAATCCAATCATTGGATTCTTGGTGTTTTTAATTTCCAAGAATTTCGTAGCTAAAATAATGAACCCTCTTCTTGATTATTATCCTTTGTCATTCAATATAAGTGATATTTTTTACTCTTGAATAATGATAGAATATCGCTGATATTATTTAATAATTTTTCATTTTGAACTCGTAGTTTTTCATTTTTATTCCTAAAGGAAGTCGATATATTTTTAGGAAAAATTAATTTGTCATAAAAAATGTCGAACTAAAAATGGTTAACCTTTTGGCAATCACACATAGACTAATATAATTCTTCTTGTTATGTTAATAATGAAAAATGAATACATGGCAGCATAAAGCAAGATCAAAAGGTTTAGAAAATCTTTAAAATATTATAATTATATTTCTTCAATAATTTGAAAAAATGTTATGCCTACTTAGAGAAAAATATTTAAGGGATTGAAAAACAACATTTTCAGCAATCTTCTCAAGAATTTACTTCATTTTATAGAAAAATAATTGAAAAATTGAATTATTTCAGCGCGCCTTGGGCTTTTGACAGTTGGTTCTGGTGCTTTGCGCTTGATAATATATTTATCTTGCACTTCACGCTCGATGATGTATTTACCTCGCGCTCCGCGTTCAGTCTTTGTATTTTCCCCACATTTGCGCACAGGCTTTTTGAAATTAAAGGTAAAAGCATCCACAACGATAATTTGGTGATTGTGAATTCTCTTTTGTTTAAAGCTCCTTCGGCTTCAACCAACACATTCTCCTCACGTATCTCGTGCTTGGCGCTAGATTTTTGTCGATGTGGGGCTGCTTAATCAAGTATTATAAAATAAAGTACAAATTTTATTTTAAATAATCAGATTAGTATTTGTTTCTTATTTAGACATAGCAAAATTCCTGAATTTCAAAAGTCTCAAATAATAAAATTCGCAAAATTATAAAATTGCCAAAACATAAAAATTCCGACGTGGAAAATTGAAAAACAGTTTATAATATTACAGGATTGAAGAATTCTTGAATAATAAAATTCCCGAATTTAAACAATCAGAAAAATTTCTTTTCAATAAATATTATTTATTTACCAAAAATACAATAATCAAATATTTCAATCTAAAATTTTTTTTCTAATGTCTAAAGTTCTCTTCAAATTATTCAAAAAAATTTTAATAACAGTAATTGTGTACATTCTCCCAAAAAAACTTTGCAGGATTCAATTTTTAATTTTTGTTTTAATTGACATATTCATTGTTTCAAAAAATTTTTGTGATTTTCCAAAATACTATACACGTTTCCAAACAAAACATTTTATTTAGAAATATATTTTTTTTAACTTTCGTTATATTTAACTCAAAAAATAATTTTGAAGACCTTAAAACGTTGAAAAAAAAATTTATTTGATAAAAATATTAGATGGTGTTATTTTTAATTAATAAATAATATTTAACAAATAAAAATTCTTTCAATTGTTCAAATTCGGGAATTTTACAGTGTCGGGAATTTTATTTTGCGGGATTTTACAGTCGTCCTAATTTCAAATGTTCATTCAAGGGGAGCAGCACAATTAATTTCCGTATTGCCCTTATGAAAACATTTTATAGGAAATTCAGTATTTTGTAGAATTTTATCACAATTGTTGGAAAATTTAATGGAAAAATCTTCACACAAGATTCGTATTTTATAGTTTAAATAGAATTATATTAAATCGAAAGATTGTTCAAAAATTGTAAAATGATATAGAATTATCCTCTAATATTCTAATAACAAATTATTCTTTTTAATTCCTTCCAATTCAAACTTGTTCATTATTAAACAATTTAATGTTGAAAGTTTCATGCTGAAAGTTTAACAAGATGTAAAATTGAAAATTTTTTAGATTGCAGTTTCAAAGGATTTAAAAAGGTGAAAGCCATACAACTTATAGGATTGAGATAATATTACTGACCATGTCATTTCAAATAGGAAAACATTATTTTTGATGATAGAATTTTGAAACTCACGAAAAACATTGATTTTGACAATATGAAATCTTATAATGTAAGCTGTTACTTAAATACTGTGAACATTTATTTTCTAATTTCGAGAAGAATTTAATGTTCTTGAACAACTAATTACAAATTAAAAATATAAATCAAAAAAGAGCTTCGCCCCGGGACTGAAACGGAACCGAACACATACTGGGTTTAGATAGGACACTTTAATAATTTACTATATTTTGATGAAAAAATAAATTTTTCATGTAATTTTGTGTGGAGTAATATTATTTATATTTTTTTCTATAAGTAAAGGTTCTGCCTTTCTGCAAATCAACTTCATGCTGGGAATAAAATGTATTCGGAATATTTTTACTTTCACATTGTTCATGTATATTAAATCTTTCTATTACAAATAAAATTTGGTCCATAAATGAAGAGGATTACACCACACAAACGATTGAAAATAATTCGATTTTAAGCATATTACTCAATTTAAATTATTTGCGAAAAAAATTATTAACACAGTAAATTCATAACCTCTTAATAATCTTAAGAGTAAAATTACTCTTAATTCAATTAAAAAAATTAATTGTATGTACTTGGACGACAATTCGAGGTTTTTGCAACTGGGCCTTTGGCTGATAGTATCATGCAGATGAAGATTCCCCTGCAGAGTCAGATGCAGGAGCTGCAGAGCAGATGAATCAACAGACTAATCGACCAAATCAGCAGTCCGACTAGATCAACCAACAGGCGAATCGGCAGGTCAACCAACGGATTAATGTCCGGATAGGACAGCAGCAGCATTCGCGGAATTTCGTTCTTCGGAATCAATATCAAATTCAGCAGCGGACGCTGAGGGTGTCGCCTCAACAGATTAACTCCCAGATCACTCAGATTCAGCTGACGACTCAACAACAGCCTTTCGCCTCACAACAAGAACAACTGATGACTGGTCCCCCGATGACTCAGCAGAGATCTCAGTAAATTCGTCCTCAGGGGTACTTGTCGCGACAGATTTTCTTCAGCAATCATTGCCTGCTTGACAGTTCCAAGAACGACAACCAATGGCAAAGACTGAATCTCGCCGACCCACGGTTCCGCCATTTGCGAGCTGTAGATCTTCTACCATCGAGCCGAAGCTTGCCCTTTTGTTCGTGAAACCGAGCTGCGCGCGCAAGCTCACTCCACTTACTACATACCACATCATTGAGCATGGCAACGAGGAGATCGTCATCGCCGCCTTCACGTACTAATTCGATGGAGACGACACAAACGTGATTGCGGCGCTGAATCCTGCCTTATGCATCGGCAGACTCCGGTGAACGAACAAGACCTCGATTTGCAACGCACTGTTATTGAGTGCTTGGGAGAATGACCCCGTCGCATACTATCGACAGTTGGCTATGACATCTACCCGAGTTCTTCTGGAGGATCGCTTTGTCGACGACATATCGGCGGGATGCAACGACCTTCGAGAAGCGAAGCGGCTTCAGGAACATCTTATCGGCGGATTTCGTCTCCGTAAATGGATCGTCAATCCACCGAAGCTGCTAGAAGATTTACCAGAACAAGACCGTCTTCGCTCGACCCGACTTCAACTTTGCAGCGATGGCATAACCAACGAGCTCGGCGTTTGCTGGGATCCGCAGAGTGATTGGGTTCATCTGACTCCCCGGAGATTCACTCGCATCGTTCGACTAAGCGCACCATTTTCGACACCCTTGTTAAATGGTTTAATCCTTGCGGTTAGATCGCACCCGTCACTCTAATGCGAAACTAAATCATACGAATACTACACCTAGACACAAGGTTGAAGATTGTAATTGACATTAATCGACTTGCAACTTCCTCAAAGGTTTTTGTGGGTTTCCTTTGAGTTTAGCACGGCATAAGCCGGGGCTGCCAAGCGGCATGGGGCCCACGCACCAGTCAATGCCTCTCATGACCGTCAAGTCAGAATAAATGAGCGAGTGTTATTGAACGCGAAGCGACGACATCAGCGACTTCAGTCGAATCAGAGCATAGAAATTCGGCCTAACGGCGGGCGGCTAGCAGATAATCGTTCAAGGAACAAGGCGGGCGTTATGTTTGGTTTTCGGCTCGTCTCCAAGAGAGGGCGCCCTTGAGGGCCATCGAGGTCCCTCTCGTCAACTGTAGTGCACCTACTTCCCTCAGTTACTCTTCCCACTTCGCCCCAAATGGACGTATGTCGGCGCTTATATGGCTACGCGGTAGCCACCGGCCGGGCAGTTAAGTGTAGTTACTCGGTGTGTGTCACCCAACACGGACATGCAGCAGTCCGGTCCGAATGTTATAGTGTAGTGGAGTGGAGTGTGTTAAGCCAATAAACCCAGGATATGAACAAACATTTGGCGCCTATTATTTCTTATGCTCTCCGGCCACCCCCTCCCTCCAGCAAATAGAAACAGCTGCGAGCACTTGTCCATTATTATTACTAATATACTGAAACTTGAAATTAAGAACAATTTCGGGCATGCCTTTCATTGGTCTTGATCCTATTTCCAGACCGTCCAAACGTAAATATGCAGGGCAGCTTAAATCATTTCTATTGGATTTGAACGGACGACGTAATCTGATGCAACTAACGCGCGGAGAGTGCGTCCCTCAAGCCGTTTGTCACGCTTGACTGAGCAGCCCCTCCAGCGGTGCCCGCATCAGGAAACCACCGCAGCATCAATCCTTGCAGCAGAGTAAATCCGAAATGCTTCAATTCAAGTTCCAGTGGACATGTTTTCACAGCTTCATGCTGCTAACAGAATGTATTAGCTGCGAACAGAAACAAATTCATGCTACGAATAGAATATATCAACTGCGAACAGAATATATCGGCTGCGATCAAAAACAACTCAATGCTACCAACAGCGAACATTGGTCGATTATTATTACTAATAATGATAAAAGACAAGTGTTCGTAGCTTCATACTGTTTCCTGTGCATGATTGAAGTTGATTAATTGTGTAAAGTATGACTTTTTTTAAACAGTAGAATATGATTTATTTCAGATAGCGTTTTCGACTAATACAGTGTGAAAAGGTCTCTAAATAAACATTCATATTTTATCGCTAAATCCCTGTCTTGTTTTTCCTACAAATTTAGAAGTAGGATAAGAATGCTTCAAAATTGCCCACAGTGAACTGTGAAGTGATGGTGACGTGAATATAATTTTCCCCGCAAAAGCTTATGCTGATTCTGTCGTGGTCTTCGTGCTCAGACGCGCATCTGTAATTTTTCGGGCTTTTCTCACCCAGAGATACTTCTGTATCTCATAATCCGTTCACTGGATACGCGAGTGCTAGTAAATTGTGAAGTGATTGTGATGTGAGGAGCATATTCTCCAGAAAAAAACTTAGGCTGATTCTTCTGCGTAGCTTGTGTTCAGACACGCTTTGTGCATCCAGGGTTTCGTGGCACAGTGAGACTTCCGATTTCTCTGATTTTTCCCGAACCGTTCACTGAATAAGCGGCCGCACGAGCCTTCTGTTCTAAAAATTTTACCGTAATAGTGGCAAAAACTCCTGCAAAAAAAAACCCGTAAAGTTTGGACTTGGATGAATCGTCGTAATGGTGGAATTGAGTGCGCCAAAACCTAATTGCCATAGTGTAACTTTTGTCTAGTGTAGTGACATGACGTATGCCACCGAGATCTACTGGCGGATGAAAGGCTGAAAGCATAAGACGGTTGCAGGAAGCAAATAGAGAGACCAACTCTAATTATTGAATTCCACCGATAATCTGGATGACGATAACGACGCCTGTCGATGGGCTCGAAGTTGAAAGGAAAGTCATTAAGATGGTTCCATTCGAGACCGAAATTCATCGGGATGCCAGTGGATAGCCTTCTGGCTGAACTCGAGGCCATGTTCGACCACCGCCAGGATACGATCGCTTTAAGAAGAAAATTCGAGAACCGTGTGTAGAAATCTTCCGAATATTTTTGCGATTGTTTCCATGAAAAACTGATATTGGCAAACGCGGTTTCCCTCACCGAAGAAGAATTGGTTGACTACCTTATACACGGAATCGCGAAATTATCATTAAGAAATCAAGCCAGAATCCAACAGTTCCAACAAATAAAAGATCTTTTGAGGGCTTTCGAAACGGTCTCCTTGAAATACGATGCCAAGAATGTCCAGGAAGGTAATGGGAATACCGTCTCGAAAAGATCTACTTCCGAAAGAGTGGCAAAGGACGAAAATGATGAAACCGCTTCTCTTTCATGCTGCTTTAATTACAGAAAAATGGACATATTGCAGCAAATTGTGAATCGCCTAGAAGACAAGCTGAAGCAAGCTTCAAATGGTTCCAATTAGGTCATTAAGCCAAGGATTGTCCCAAAAGAAATGCAGTGTGGCAAAGCCGAAACCAGATTGCCCAATTGTCAGGGGATTTACATGATGACATGCAAATAGTATCTGAAGGAACCCACTCGATGAACAGTGCTTCAGCATGATTGTCTACGAGTTTGACTGTAGAGTCAAAAGACATGCTCAGCCTTTGGACATACTATCTAACACTGGGATTTGGATGAGCTTTGTGAAGGCAACCTTGACACCGTGGGCGAACGGAAGGTCTTATGTTCCTCGAGCATCTCGTCAGTATAGTGGAATCAACGTCAGCCCACTCGTTCGACCAGGCGTTGCAACAGTAAAGGTAAAACCTGATAATGTTAAGCGTAACTCTTAATTTTTGTTCTACTGGATAGAACCGTGCGAGCTTCTATTATTTTAGGACATGATGCTCCAAAGAAGTTTGATTGAGGATTGACAGCTTTACAGGAAAATAAAGACGGGGCGGTTAGAGAAATGTTAGCAATCGATACTTTAGAAGATGGAATCGCCAATCTTCTCCAAATTAATCTGAAAGTAGGTTAGAGGTCATTCGATTATGAAAGATATATTCGTTTCTGAATATTTTAATAAATAACGGCCTAAGCTTCCTAGAATGAATACAGAATCAAGATTGCGACTGACTAACGATGATCCAACATTTTTTGGACCGAGAAGAGTCTCTTACGATGAAAAAGAAAGGCTACAAAATATCTTAGATTGTCCGTTATTAAGAGGGACCATTCGTGAGAGTGGTTCCCCATATGCTTTCCGGATAGTCTTGAATAGAAAAAAGAATTCTGTAATTAGACTGAGCGTCGGTTATATGTTTTTCAATAAAATTACGCTGCGAGATCATTTGCATCATTTGGAGATAATTTGAAAGCGAGGATCATTCATCAGTATGAATATTTGAGAATGCCATTTAAGCTTAAGACGGCCCCCGCGCAATTTCAAAGATTTTCCAATAAGGTTGTCTCAGAATTAAACAAGTCGGGTAATGTGATCATAGATTTAGAGGACATCTTAATAGCTACCGATACAATAAAGTGTCACTCAGAAATTTAAAGAAAAAATTTCACTCTGTTAGTCAAAAATAAACTTCATTTACGTTTAGATGAATGCAGGTTTTCACAGCTTCTGATAGACTACCTTGGCTATAGGGTCTCATCCACTGAGGATAGTCTGACTGATCATGTTATTGAAGCCGTCGCCTACTTTCGCAAATTCGTGGCAGGATTTCCGGTATTCGTCAAGCCCTCCTATGTCTTGTTGAGAAAGAACGTCCGGTTCATTTTTGGCAAACAGGAATACCGAGCGTTTGAGTTCCTCAAGACTTAGTTGGTGGACGCGCTGGTCCTAAGCATCCATGGCCCAAGAGACGAGACCGAGCTACACTATGACGCCAGGAACATGCAATATGGTGCAGTTTTGCTTCAGAGAGAGAAGGACGATCAGTTCCATCCTATTTTCTACTTTTCAGAGCACACCACTGACGTAGAATACAGGTATCATAGTTTCGAGATTGGGACTACTGCGGTAGTTTATGCTGTAAGACGATTAAGTATTTACATTAAAGGTATTCATTCCAAGGTCATTACCGATTGCAATGCACTGAGAATGACTCTCGATAAGAGGGAAGTCAACCCACGAATTGAGAGGTGGTCCGCAGAGCTCAAAAGTTATAATAAGGTTTCTGAACATCGATCTGAGGAGAAAATAAAACACGTGGATGCTCTTCGCCTAATAGGTAATGTTATGATAGTAGAAGAAAACACATTAGAGGACAAATTGTACCATATACGTCATGGTTTAGTCTATAGAAAACATGATGGCGAGATTTTGTTTTATGTCCTCAAGAGTATGGAAAGTAATGTAATAAGAAAATATCATCGCGAGATAAGTCATTTCGGTCTAATTGTAATTGAATTGAATGAAGAGTTGTTGAATTTTATTGTAGAACAACAATATTCAAAACCTCATTTTAATTCAATTACCTGTTCAACATCCAAAAACATCGTATAATCTTACAACACGGTTGGAAGAAACGTACAGCAATGGAACATAGCATCAAAAAATATATCAGTAGACCAACAAAATTTAACACCTTATTCAATTCTATTACCTGGTCAACATGGAAAAATCCTCTAATACGTGGCTTATCATTGACAGAAAATTTGTTTGTTTATAGGCCGTCAGCTGACACCTACTGGCACTTCGTGATCCAACTCTCCCAAAATATAAATTTAGAGTTATGCGCATGCTCACTGAATGCAGACGTATTGGTTAGACTGATTAAATACAACATCGACTTTGCTACGCATGCAAAGTAGTGTGCAGACTAGAATGCACATTTTTGAAGCATTATTTGGGTTTGTAGAAATCTTCTTCATTTTTTCCCACCATTTTTAGGTTTTGGAATCTGCATCCTCAGCTGATTTTATCGTTAGTATGAAATTTATTTGGTGAAACATTGCAGAACCTGTAGAAATATATAATAATTAGATGATAGAATGAGATCTCTCGAATAAGAAGGTATTTTTTTAAGGATTAGGAACAGGGTGTCCAGTAGGGGGTATAAAAAAATGGAAATATTTTGTCTTTCCTTCGGAATAGGGATGACAATTTTTTAGTATCTGCCAAAATTACTCCCTTCAGAGAAAAAAAGTTGTCTCTAGTTTACGCGATGATGTTAAGCATCAGAATAAGGAAAGTAGGGTTAAAGCTCTGTATTTTAAGTCATAAAATTTCCTTTAATGATCAGAGTACACAGAAGAAGTTGCATACTTCATCCATATATGTATCTATGTAATATAATCCCAATAAAAAATTATCTTATGTTAACGCATTTATGTTACAGTGATAAGTAATGGTAAAATCACTGAAATTAGCATATGTCTTGTTCACTTGAGGCAAAATAATCTTTTCTTCCAATAAACTGGATATAAATTTATACTGTTTCGCAGTCTGGAAAGCATCACTGCATGTGAGCGAAGTGCCAAGACACTTGCGGGAAAAATTAGGAAGGCATCATTCCTTGGATCGCTCCGTGTCCTGCGGGTACACAAGACTTTCGCTGGACCGTCGTCCAAAAATACATTGGAAACAAAATTAAAAATTGAATTAACTAACAAAATATATGTACAAAAGCACCCTGTAGGATGGCTACTGAAACTTAGGGACGAAATTACAAAAATTATTGAGCAATAGATAACCAGATGGATGACCAACAATATTTGAATTTTTCAGGGGAACGAAAAAGCATTCTATGAAAACAAAATCACTATTTGAAGATAAATCAAAAGTTCCAAACTGAAGTCCCAAACTGGAGTGTTTTCGAATCGCCACCAAAAATGTTTGATAGAATGAGGTTATCCAGGTTCGAGAAAATAAACGTAGAATTTTTCAAAATTGGTTTTTGATAGCAATTGAAAATCAAGTTTTCAATTATTCGCGAAAATAACAAAATGAATTCAATTTCAGAATAGTATTCCCCCATAAGAGCAGCTTTGAAAAACAAGAACAGGTCTGCTTGAGCCTCGGTGGCGTAATTTACAAATGCTCGACTCATGTGTAGTGGCGTTCCCGGTTCAAATCCGGACTAGCGCAGATTTTGTCTTGTTCTTCAGAAAATTATTTGTCCGAAGTAGTCGTTAAACATTGAATTTTAAGCAATCAAAATTTGAAAGCTCAAACGTTAAAAAAACTAGGGTGTGACAGTGGGGCCACACGGCAGAAGTAAAACTTTGATCGATTAACTTTGAAATGTCTCGTGAGGAATTGTCATGATTTTTAAAGAGATTGCATAGTAAGGGAGTGTTAAGAGGGAAAGAGAGAGAGAGCATAATTAAACATATTTGCCTAAAATTACAGTAGTGGGGATAACGGAAAGGAGGTTTTAGAGCAATTGCGAATTGCCGCAAAAAAGGAAGACGCGATTACACATAGAAAGATTACGGCGAGAAAGTTGTTCTATATGGTTAGAAGAAAATTTCTGAAAAGTTTTAGATAATTTCATTGAAAATTTGTGAAAACATGTACTTTGTAAAATAGATTGCGACGCCGTAACGATTGCACTGTTAATATTGAGCCTCGTCAGGCAGCGAACTCGCTGTTTGGGCAATCGTTACGGCGTCGCTTACTATTTTACAAAATACATATTTCCGCTAATTTTCAATAAATCTATCTTGAACTTTTCACCAATTTTCTCTCAGCTATATGAAGCAACTTTCTTGCTGAAACTTGTTTTAAATTTAACGTTCCCTCGATACTTTTTGTCAGCGAAACTAGAAAAAGGTGTCTACCGTCCGGCTTTAATTTGCAATAAAATATTATTAAGTAATAGGTGATTCCAAACTTTTCGATTACTTTTTTGGCATCCCCATAGCATACCCGGTATGTGTAACAAATTTCAAAAAGCTTCCAGAATATTTGGCCGAGTTATGACGATTTATGTTTTAAGCAGTTATTGATTTTCGGGAAATTGTTTTTTTTATTATTAAAAGTAGTTAAGTGACAAAAAAAATCGAATAAAAAAAGTTCTGTCTTTTTATTCTTTATAAGACTGGATTTGAAAAAAAATAATTTTGCGAATTTTAAATTTTCCATTCATTGAAACCCAGTGAGCGACCGTCAGACGAGAGATTAATAATTTCACAAACCGATAAATCGCAACTCGCTTCCGGTATTCTTGAATTTTGCGATTCAAATATTTTTCATGTAATCAATTCTTTTCTTCGTGGGTAGTTCTGATAGAAAAGTTCTTCCAATAAGCATTATAGGCGCTACTTTATTTAAAAAAATAAAAGTTACGATTATTATAGATACCTTTTTGCAATACCTACCTGAAGTTATTTGGCTAGTACTGAATTCGCTTATGAAATTTGCTTATAACAATAATGAATGTCAGCTCTGAATAATGTCTTATAAGTTTAAAATTCCAAGTAGAAGAAATATTTTTATTTTTTTTAAATATTGAGATGTACGATTGAATTTTATATCTTAACCCTACGACAGTTTTCGTAAGACTGACTCATGAGAAGCTATAATCAATGTCAATGTCTTCTCTTTCTCTGTGAGCCTTCTATTTATTTATTCATGGTAAAATCGCTTTCCGACTATCCTTCTATCTTATGCGAAAATAATTACGACACGTTCCTTATAGTGACAGGGAGAAATCCATTTTAGGAATATTCCGGGAAAATATCAGAAAGTAATTATCTTATGAGAAAATTACACGTTGTAGGAGAATATTTAATTAGTCAGGGTAGATTTTGCAGACTGTTTGAAGTCAACAGTACGCTAGCAACTATGGACGTAATACGTGGTCCTTACTATAGTCTTACTTATAGAATTTTATACGCCACAGGACTCTGGCCTTATCTAAGAATATCACAGAAAATTTTCAGAGGAACTCTCTTTTTCGTTAGCTCGATCTCGTTAGTTATACCAATGGTGAGAAATTTAAAGATATTCACAAACAGTAAGAACATCTAAGAGAGAAGAATAATTTTAATATAATTTTACTCTTGGTTATTATCAGCGGTTTGCAAAAATAATTCGACTTTCGACTTTAGTTGAAAGCGATGGAACCTGCACTAGGGTACTAAAAAAAGTGTGTATTTGAATTTTGCAGCGGCTATTCCCTAACTTTATTTTTTTGATAAAAAGATACTACATGAGAGTGGGGCTAAGTCGACACTTTTTTCAAAAGTAATTTCTTAATTTAACAAATTTTTGGTTCACAACGTATTTGGTATGGTTAGATCGAAAATGTAGTTGGCTACCGAACATCACTCATGATTTTGAGCAATGATGCTTTGTTTGTCAATCATTAGAAAAAAAAGTGGAGTAATGGAAAATCTGTCGAGCGGACACATTTCAAAGAATTTTATTATTTCAGCCAAGTAAATTCTCGATCAGCCAATACGTAATATGTTGTTGAACAAAATTTTTTTACATTCTCATTCCAGAATGAGAAGGTATTAATTTTATGTAAAATTGGACTTCGTCGGTTCTCACCAAATCTTCACGTTTTCAAACCCCCTGAATCAGAAAAACGATTTTTTTTCTGTCTGTTTGTCTGTCTGTTTGTCCGTTTGTTTTTCTGTCTGTTTGTCCGTATGTTTGTCTGTCTGTTTGTCGGTCTGTTTTTCTGTCTGTTTGTCTGTCTGTGTGTCTTTTTGTCTGTCTGCCTGTTTGTCTGTCTGTTTGTCTGTCTGTCTGTCTGTTTGTCTGTCTATTTGTCTGGTTGTTTGTCTGTCTATTTGTTTATCTGTCTGTATTCTGCATGTATGCTTGTATATATGTATATATGCATATCTGTCTGTGTCATGTAGGTACGATGACGCACTCAGTGTTGACATAGCCCACACGCCTGTTTTGTATACTTGGAATCCGAAAAACATTGAAAATCATGGAAAAATAAAAATTTAACAACACATTCATGTTCAACACCTTCCTCACATAAGATGAATATGCCTTGAATAGAGTGGACGATGATATACAGAAGAAGAAAAAAACACAATTTTCGACAAGCGTTGGAAATAAATTTTGACCTCCAAAAATACTTTTTATGTCGTAAAATGTGACATGTCATGCATTCTTTTAAAGCAAGTGTCGACTCGACCCCACTCTCATTCGCCATAAATTTTATATCGTTCGTAAAAAATTGTATATATGTTCTTCAAATTAAAGTATTTCATTCATTATTTTTCATTCAACGATTTCTTGATTGTTTAGACTCGGAAATTTCCTTGTGTTGGCAATTTAATGCTGTTGCTCATTTTATAATGTCCCCAATTTTATTTCGGGAATTTTCAAATTCATGAATTTTAAGTTTTAGGCAATTTTCAAATTTCAAATTTTTTTTCGAATATTTTCCCTATCGGGAATTTTCCAGTGTCCGGAATTTCATGCTTCAATATTTTTCAGTCATCTCTCAATATCTTCTGTTAGGTTTCCAGATTTAAAATTCCCAAAAAATCCTATTTGTTGAAAAATTATGGAAAATTCGTTGCGTGTAAAGTTTTTAATAGCAAAAAAATATTTTGAACATTTTTTCAATTCGCAATTTTTTGAAAATGTGCGAAAAGCATGTTTTTTAAATTGAGTTAGGCGTGACGTTGAATTTGGACTTTTTTCAAAAAATTTCAACATTTCAAACCAAATGTATATATATATATATGATCACCCATCTCACGGTTGTGAGACGTGGCCATAGGTGTGATTTACCGCGGTTCAACTGACGAACGAGTCAGTGAACGAGAGGAACGTATCGGCATCTTAACATGCTTATACTTCTCTTCCTTCTCAATTTTGCCATTTTTTCATATCCATTCTTCCATTATTCCTCATTCGGTCCTCTAACTCCCTTCAACTCATTCATCTACGCCTTAACCAATCCATCCTTCCCTAGAATCTTCACCACATCTCTTTTCCACCCTCCGTTATCTTCCATTCCTCTCCTATATCCTTCCCTTACATGCTTCTATGATTTCTCCTTTCATTCACAGACTTTTAACTTCCTCTCTCTTTCTTCTCCCAATACATTCCTTCCCTTACCTCATTTCCCAATCTGAATCTTGCTATTCTGGTTCACCTTCTCTATTTACATCCTTTTTTTACATACTTTAGTAGTCCTTTCTTTTTCATCATCTCATACCATTCATCATATTTTGATTTCTCAATCATTTCTTATCTTTCTATTAATTGTCTTTTCCTGTCCCTTCTCTCTTATAATCAAAAGTTTACTCCAGTCCTCTCTCCAATATCTATAGCGCTGCAGAACTCCATCCTGTATTCTCATCTCGTTTATTCTAACGCCCTCCCTTTCCTTTCTTCTACCTTCTCTAAACTTTTTTTCGCCTACTCCTCTCCCTTTCCCTCCCTTGGCCTGGTCTCAAGGTTCCATACCCAGTTTCCTCCAGTCAATCTCTGGCGTCCATCTTATATACCTATCTTGTGAACTCTTAATCTCTTTCCATTCCAAATAAGCAAATTCTCCTTCTCCAATCTTTGTCCAAACTTCCATTTTATATTCCGCATATCTGTTTCATTACCACTGCCTTCTCTAAAATCCTTTTTTTATATGAGCTTAGTGACCTCCATTTTTTTGTAAGGTATTTTCTACGAACATTGCTATATTTCCCCTTCCTCCTATTCAATCCGCTTATTCACCAGGTAATTCAGAATGAATATGTCCTCCATCACCCTTATTCCTTCCCTAAACTTCTTTCTCCAACCTCTCCGATAAAACAGCTACATATACATTATACAATGTTGGCATCAGCTTTTCCTCTATAATCTTCAACCTACCCCCCCCCCCCCTCCTCATTAGCCTTTCCTCAACATGGGTAACACTATGGGTACCACTACTCCATCTTTCCATAACTCTGCGATCGCCTTTTCATCTTTCATTATTTCTGAAACCTTGACGATTTCTTCCCTTGTTATGTCATCTTCCTCATCTCTTTTCCCCACATATACTCCTCCTTTTTTAACTTTACTATCCAACCCTAATAGCAAATCCATAAAATATTTGTTCCATTCTACCATCTCAGTATCTTGCTTTACTCTTTTCCTTCTCTCTCTCTCTCTCTGTCTGTCTCTCTCTCTCTCTCTCTATTTACTACCTTCCAGGCCTTTTTTTCGTTCCAGCCTTTTCCCCTTCTCTTCAAACCTTTTATTTCCTTCCTATTTTTTTGTTTTTATCACACAACTCAGTATATTCCTTCTCTTTTCTCCTATATTCTTCTCTTAGCATTTCTCATCTCATCCACTTCTATCCCCTCCTTCAATAACTTAATTTTGGCTTCGTCCTCTAATACTCTTTTTATTTGGTTTTCAAAATGAATATATGTTTTTTGTAGAAATAGAATGTCATTTCTCTTATTTGAAGAAGGCTCAATAACGCTTTAATTAAAAATTTAAAACATTCAAATCTATTGAAAAGTAATAAACAGTAAATAAAATTCGAGTGCAAGCACGCTTTAATAACCTTAGTAAAATTATTATTTTTTTTTAGTTTCATACAACCTTGCTAATTATTTTATATAATACAATCCTAGTGGTTAGGTCTGTTCAAAGCAATTGGTGACATTACTTTGGTGATTGAATGCTTATCACCTATAGTTATTATAACATTCGGCAGCGTAATGTTTATTAATTTCGTAATAAATGCTAAAGAGGTAAGAAATAATTATCCATAATAATTTGAATAACTATTTTAAGAAACACCTACATATAATCCTTGCTATCAGTTGAGAATGTTACTAGAGAAAATTGAGAAAGATTGGCTAATCTGGTCGACTGAACCGGAATTTGAAATTCTAAAAAAATACGCCGAACAAGGAAAAAGATTTAGAGTAGCGTACAGTGGTAAATATAATGAAAAAAACTTGATAAAAACACAAAAAATTGTATAGGTATTAAAAAAAAAGTTAACCATTTCAGATGTTGAGATTTTCGCAAAAAAAAAAAAAATTCAGATCACCTATAATTTTTTTACATTGAGGGTGACACAAGAGGTATAAAATATTTAAAAAAATGGTGTTCATATGATTTTGCAATTTTTTGTTTCAAATTTGTATTTTGGGAGAGGAGACATTTTGCATACTTTTTTATTTATAATTTCGAAACAAAGTCATTCAAAAATTTTAAAATTCACTAATGCTTTTATATAGGTACTCTACTGAGACAATTTTATAAAAACTCATTATTTAAAGAAATTTTGGAAAATGACCGGGACTTGAAGTGGTGAACTTTTTTGCAATCATTCCCCAGGTAACACTGCCTCTGACAATGACATACAAGAGGAACATGTTAATAGTTTAAATTAAATTATTATGACGATTGACAAATATTCTCCATCATTAATTTAGTCAATCAAATTTTCAAAATGAATCAATTCAGTTCCTGATAAAATTTATTGGTGATTTTTTCTAAAAATTGTCAATAGAAACAAATTTTAATTGCAAAAGTCTTTCTTAATATTGGCAAATGATTTTGTTTTGAACATAACTGAAGTATAAAGAAGAATATTGAAGATTTGAAACTAATTTTCTTTATCTTGCAGGATTTCAAAAAGTTTTAGGAAAACTTCATCAAAAGATATTTTGAAGTTTAAAAAGTTTTGAAAAGATTAAAAAATGATTGAATTCTTGAGAAGGTTTCAACAAAATTCAAACAAAATGAAGATTTCAGAAATGAATTTCTAAAATTTTGAATATAAACGTAGATGATTTTGAAGAAAACTTTTTCACTTCTGTAAGATTACAAAATCTTACGAAGAATTCGAGTAAGTTTGAAAGTATTTATAAATTTTAAAAATGATACAAAGATAATTTCTCTCTTAAAAAGATTGTAAAAAAATTTAAAATAAAATGTATATTTTTCAGGATATAGAAAATTTTCCAAAAGTTCTACAGGAATTTTGAATGGTGTGTACAGAATAAAATAATTTTCTTTAGATGCCTGGGAGAATTTCAATTTGATTTCAATTTCAAATTATTCTGTATTTCGAAAAATTAATTTTGAAATAAAATATCAACAATGGCATTTTTTTTTGCAAATTCATATTCTCTGGTTAAAAGTCCAACTATGTTTGGTTAAAATATCACCTACTTTGTTGAAAATTGTTCTCATTGGTTGAAAATATAACGATTTTGTTGAAAATTCGTCTTTCTGGCAGAAAATTAATCTTCTTTGTTGGAAATTCAACTTATTGGTGGCAAATTAATCTGTTTTTGTTGCAGATTCAACTATTTTGTTAAAAATTCGTCTTATCAATGAATTTTTGATTTGAATAAATAATATTTTTTGATTGAAGTATTAACTATTACATTTTTTGTTGAGGATTCATCTTTGTTGATTGAAAATTCAATTATTTGGTTAAAAATTAACTATTTTGTTGAAATTTTGATTCGATACATATGAAGTGATAAAAACCGCTTTGAATTTTCTCAAGGATTTTAGGAATATTAAATTTGTATAACCTTAAAAACAAATAAACAAATGAATTTAGAATATAAATAGTTATTCGGAATTTTTATCTTGTATCAACCTTCAAGAAAGGACGTAATTTTATTTTTGTGGAACTAAAAAGTTAAATAAAAGTTAATGAATTTATGCCTATAAAAAAACACGAAATAATCGTCAGAGTTTATATAAATATGACCTGGTAATACAGAAACCGAGTACTGATAGATAATTCATAAATGATGATCTTTTTCTGGAAAGAATTTGTTTCCTGTGACGGGAGGTAAATGTCACTAATGATATTTTGCATTAGCTTTATTCCCTGATTAGGATTGGATTGTCAGATCAGGGTGTTACCTGGGATCATATTTTAAACTTTTTTATTTTATTTAAAATTTTTATTCATCTGTGATTTTTAACATGTTTTCAGCAACTTTAATGAGTGTATTGGCATGTTTTATGGCCATACCAGGTTTGCCAGAATTTTTAAATTGGGTAAAACCGTTAAACGAATCAAGGCCTAGAGAGTATGTTTATTTTACTGATTACGGAGTTGACGATGAAGAATATTACACCCCAATATTTCTGCACAGTTACTTTTTCAGTTTCATTAATTTAGTACTTGTTCTTAATGGGGATATGATGTTCATGGCCAGCATCCAACATGTCTGCGGGGTTCTTGCAGCAATGGGGTAAAGATAAAAATTTATCAAGTTAAAAAAATATTAACCAAAATTGAAAATTGAGTAATCATGAGACTGAATCCTAATTGTTGATATTCAAATTATTCACAGATCTAAACTGCAAAATCTCATCAACGAAAATCATTCACTAGAACATTACAATAACTTTCAAACTAAAATTGATAATGAAATTATCTTCTGCATTAGGCAGCACCAGGAACTCATAGTGTTAGTATAAGGTTTCCAGAAAATAATATATAATTTTTTTCATTAAAAAAAGTGTAAAAATTATAACAACACCATACTTCAGACCAGAAAAAAATATTTCGATGATGTTAAGGAGAGCCTATTTTGTCGAAGTTGAGGGAAGTTATACTCTCAAAATTTTCTTCCTGAGTTAGTTCTGTGCAAATCACTGTGGTTGTTGATATTGTAAATATGAAAATGTCAAAATATAGTGCAGTTTATCAATAAAATATACAGGACACATTAACAAATTAATGAACAAAATGGATGTAAAAATAATTTAATTTTGAAAGAGAAGACAGGACAAGCGTTCAGCTCCATGTTGATGGTTGACATCATGAACGTCGATGGATAACTTCTCTTTGCGTTTATTTTGTTCAAAAATTTTGAAATGTATCCACCATATTTTACTGATGGACTTTACGTTAAAAATGGTCAAATTTACAATATCAAGAACTGCAGTGACTACTTTGGATTTTCTACTTCAGATCTTCATTTCCTCTCGACAGGAAAGGATCTTCTTAACATCATCGAGATTTTTTTTGTCTGAAGTATCTCATTCTAATACCTTCCACACTTTTTGTAATTTTTTTTTTCTGAGATACATACCATCGCACTCTAACATCTATTAATAATTATTTGTTAATAATTATATGCTCTTTTACTTATTCTTGTTGTTATTAGTTTTCTAGGAAACATACATAAAGTTTTTAGTTTCGTGTTCTTGGTGACAGTTTCACTTAATATGCTGATTATAAGTGTAACAGGAGTCCAGGTAAGTCAGAAACGTAAAATATTTTGAAACTCTTTTGAAATTTGAAATAGAAAATCATTTGTAAGATTATTATAAAAAATTGCAGACTGTAACGAACTTGGAGCATCCGGAAGTTGCATTTAGGTTTGCATCTTCAACAGTTGGACTAATGCTTCATCTTTTTTTCCTTACAATACCATGTCAACAGATGATTGATCACAGCCTGAGCATTTCGGATTCAGTGTAAGTGATAATTTCATCTTTTTTTATGATTTGAGAATTGTTGGAATGAAGAACAAATTTTATGGTCCTAATGTTTATAAAATAATGGTCACTTCTAAGTTCAATAGTCATACACAATGAAACGTACTGAATGGTAACAAATATCTGTAAAAATATGTATTGAGTGTGAAAATACATATTTTATTTTCAGAATGCACACTCTTTCCTCTTTTTATATCTTTTTCCATTTTTTAAAAATTTTCCATTTTTCTCGGATTTTAAGAAACTTCTCTTTTTTCATCTCTTCCACGTTTTTCACTTAAATGCAAATTGTATTAGTAGAACCCAATAACAAAATCCAACTATCTCTGGTCAAAAGTCAAGTCCTTTTTGTTAACAATTGAAATATTTTGTTGAAAATTCAACTATTTCGGTAGAAAATTCGTTTGTTTGGATAGAACATTGATCTTCAATGGTAGAAAAGTTATATTTTTTAAGGTAACAATTCATCTTTCTTAGTTGAAAATAAAATATTTTGTCGGAAGTTTAACCGACTTCTAGAAAACTCGCCTCCTGGCTTAAAAATTCAAATACTTGGTAGAAAATTCAACAATTTTGTTCAAAATTCGGCTCTTTTGGTTGAAATTCCAACTATTTGTTTAAAAATTTGACTTTCTGTGTTGGAAATTATCTTTTTTGTTGGAAATTCACCATTTCAGGTTGATAATCAAACTTTCATTAAAAAATTAATCTTTCTGGTTAAACAAATTAAACAATTTCTTTGAGAATGCAACTTTTTCTGATTGAATCTTAATATTTTCTGTATACAAACTATTATACAAATTAGAGAAATGTACTATTTTTGTATCCCAAATTCTTTTCTTCCGGTAAAAAATCATCGTTTTTGGTTTGAAGTTTATCTTTCAGAGTTGAAAATGAACTCTTTGTTAAAAATTAAACTATTTGATTAAAAATTTTAATATGTGGTTATATATTCTTCTCTTCTAATTGAAATTTCCACTATTCGCTTGTAAGTAAGACATTTTTTATTTATTTTTTTATTTTTGAATTTTTTTAAAATAATTTTTCACCTTCAGTGTTTCACCTTCAATTCAAATATCTTTTAAAGAACTCATCTTTTTAGCTTCAAATTTGAAATATTTGTTTGATTATGCTTCTGTTTTTTGTTGAAGTTCAATCTTGTTTGTTTGAAAATTCGACCATTCGGTTGAAAATTCGTGTTCTTTCTTTAGTTCAACTGTCTCCACAAAATTCATCTTTTTAGCTTGAACATTCAAAAATTTGGTTGCAAATGCTCATATTCTTTATTAATGTTGAACCTTTGTTGGTTGAAAATTATATTTATTTTTCAGAAATTCAACTATTTGTTTCCAATGATATTTTTTGTTAAAAATTTACCTCCTCAGATAAATTATTACACTGTCTTCTAAAAAATTACAGATTTAGGTTTAAAAATTCAACTATTAGGTCAACATTGCAACTGCTTGTGCTTGAATTTTTATCATTTTTGTTTGAAAATCTGATCATTTGGTTGAAAATTCGTCATTTGGAATCAAAAAATGGTTTTTTCTGTTTGCTGATTCAACTGTTTTGATAAAAACTTGTTTCTCTTTTTTAATATAAAATTGGTTCCTTGCATTGAGAATTCATCTTTTACTGTAGAAAAGTCATCATTTTTGATTAAAAATTCATCTTTGTTGGTAGCAAATCAACTTTTCTGTTGAAATTTCATATTCTAAAAAATTCTTTTTTATTAAAAAATTCAGCTATTTGGTTGGCAATGCAACTGGTAAAATTTTAATATATTTTTTATAAAAATTTAACCAGATGGTTCAAAATTCATCTTCTCATGATCAAAGTTCAACTATCTGGTAAAAATTTTATCATTTTGTTAAAAAATCATATTTTTTGGTCGGCAATGTAAATTTTTGTTGAAAATTCGTCTTTTTAAATAGAAAATTTATTTTTTATGGTCGAAAAGTCGTCATTTTTGGTTAAAAATTCATCTCTCATGATTAAATTGAATTTCTTTATTGAAAATTTAACTGTTTTCTTATAAATTGGTCTTTTTGTCCTGGATATTCAATCATTTGGTTGATAGAGCTATTGCATTTAGTTGGAAATGAACTTTTTTCAACTAATTGATTGTGAGTCCATTTTTTTAAATTAATTTTTTTTTAATTTTAGAATTTACTTTCATATTTTCTTTTATGTTGAAAGTTTACCTTCTCAAGTTTATAATTAAACTACTATTTGAAAAAATCACCCAGTTGGTTCAAAATTCTTCTTTTTTTAGTTCGAAAATTCAACTATTTTGTTGAACATTAATCTTTCTGGAAATAAAATCAGTCTTTTGGATTGAAAACTCACTTCTTCAGGTTGATGATTCAAGTGTCTTCAACGAAACATAAATTTTCGGCCTGAATATTCAAATATATGGTTCAAAATGCAACTTTTTTTGTTAAACTTGAATATTCCTTGTTTGAAAATTCGACCATTTGGTTGAAAAATTCAACTATTTGGTTACAAATTACATCATTTTGTTAAAAGGTCAACTTATTTCGAGCTATTTAACTTTTAAGCATAAACTAAACTCTTCTGTTGAAAATTTATCTTAGGACTGAGAATTAATTATTTTTAGCTGAAAATGATATTTTTCATTGAAAAATACCTCTTTGGTCTAGTGATTCAACTGTATATTAAAAAATTCAGCATTTTGGCTTGAATCTTCAAATATTTCGTTTAAATGCAACTATTGTTGGGAAGGGCTGTATCCTCTTTATTAGCTGATGTTATGTGATGTTGACCTGGTGAGAAAATTATTTAGAGATGTTAGATTTGTTGGTACACTAGTCCAATTTTATCTTTTTTTGTTTTAAAAATTCAACTATTTCGATAGAAAGATAGAATCAGTCCAATTGGTTTAAAAATCGGCTTTGTTGGTTGAAAATTCAATTATTTTATTAAAATTCCATCTTTTTGGTAGAAAATTGAACTTTCTGGTTGTAAATTCGTCTGTTTGAATAGAAAATTAGTCCTTTTGTTTGAAAATTCAACTACGACTATAAAATAATTGTAAAACCCGCAATTTTTTCCCACAATGAAATTTGTCACACTGGAATTAAAATTAAAAAAAAAAAATTGTAGGTACACATCGACTTGGTACATGTTGCCGGCACGGTCTCGAAAATTGTTGCTGATGTTAATGAGGAGAAGTTCCGAACCATTTGAATTTATAGTTGCAAAATTATATACGTACTCTATGCAGAATTTCGGAGTGGTATTTATAAATAATAACTATATAATTATAATTTCTTCGATTACGAAAATTGATTATTTTCTTATCTTTTTCAGGTAATTAAGACTTCGATTTCATACTTCACGGTACTAGTTTCGCTACAATGAGAAAAGGATGGCTTCGATTATCAACAAATGTATCTAGAAATTAATTTCAATCGTTATAATAAGATATATCGAAGCTATAGATAGTCAATAATGATAATGATATTATCATATCATTTATCATTATATTATAATGAATTTGTTTAGTGATTTCAATTTTATTTGAAAAAAAAATATCAGAAATTGATTAGACGCTATTCAGTTATAGAACTAATCACGTTATGTGACGAAATACATATTTTGCAATAAAAAATACACATGAAAAGAAATCATAAATATTTTATTCATAACACATGTTTTTGTAATAAGACTATTACAAAATAATTTTTCAAATTCATCTAACATTCTCATTTTAATCATTCTGATTAGTTCTAACATAAGATTCCGTTTTACTATCCGCAAAACGACCCAATTGACTGATCGAATCAGTAATATTTTCACCTCCCGAAAACTCATTGAATTTAGGGGTGTGGAATGAAATCTGGGGAAAAATATTTTTTTAACGTTATTAATTAGGAATAGATGCTATTTAGAAATTATTTGAACAACTTTCATAAACGAATTCACAGTTTTTATTTTTAAGAAGGGATAGGCTTAATTTTTCAAGAGATCAACAAACAATGTGTTTCCGACGACTTTGGGTTAATTTACAAATTTGTCGGAACAATTACTTATTTGGAAAATGTTCCTAAATAAATTTGAACTTTGCCTATTTTTCGACGAATAGGCTCAAATTTTTACGGAATGAACCCAAGGAATTCCCAATGGATATTTATTATTCAAACAATTTTTGTAATCAAGTTCTGATTTTCGCTATTTTTCAAGGAATAGGCTCAACTTTTTACAGAATTAACTAAGAATATCTTTCCGGTAACTCTTCTGTAAGACACTTTGCAAATTTAAAGAGCATTCAATTTCATCTTTTAATTTGAATAAGTTATTAATTATTTAAAGAATTTTTATAAGCATGTTCACATTTTTGCTATTTTTTGAAAAATAGGGTCCATTTTGTTCACGAAATAAACTAAGAATGTTTGACTATTGATTGTTTGATTACTTTGCAAATTTACAAGAATTATCAAATATTTCAACAATTACGATAAAGAGTTCAGATTTTGACTATTTTTCAAGGAATAGGCTCAATTTTTTACTACATCAAGTAAGAATATTTTTCCGATAACGCTCTTTTACGACACTCTGAAAATTTGGAAATCTTTTTATTCCATCATTCAGTATATATTAATTATTAATCATGCGAACATTTTTTATAAACAAGTTCAGATTTAGGCTATTTTTCAAGAAATAGGCTTAATTCTCTTCAGTGAATTAACTAAGAATGTTTTACCGATGGTTGTTTCATTATTTTACAATTTTACAAGAATGATCAATTATTTAAACAAGTATCATAAACGAATTCAGATTTTTCCTATTTTTCCACAAATAGCCTCAATATTTTACGGAATGAAGTGACAATGTCTTTGCGATATTTTTTCGATATGATACTATTCAAATTGACAAGAATTATTAATTATCGAAACACTTTTAATGGAAAAAATACCACAGTCAAGAGTCATCGGAAAGATGGCATATGTGTTGAAAAGCAGCCACACTCTGAATTATTTTATTATCATTGTTTAATAATTAGCAGTTGTCGTAAATTGGAGAAATATCATGGCGTACAATCTTAGAAGAAAAATTCTTAGTCGATTCCGTGAAAAAATTGAGCCTTTTCCTCAAAAGAGCCAAAATTTCCATTTAATAATGCAAATTGTTTGAAAAATTAATAATTGAGCCTAATAATTAAATTTAAGCCTATTTTTTGAAAAGTAACCAAACTGTGAATTTGTTTGTAAAAACTATTTTGAACAATTTAAAAAAAGCATCTATTTTGAATCATTCATAGAATGAATCCTTTAGAATCTTCGAATATTGTATCTATCTCTATATGCCGAGAAATCTTATACTTTTTCATCAACTTTTTCTCATTGAAAGTCTATTTAATCTTAATTGCATAAGAATTGCATTAAATCCTATTATACAGAATTATGAAAGTTTTCAATTGATTCTAGCTGTCGAAAAATCTTATACTTATAAGGTGTCAATTTTTGAGTTAGTCAATGCATTACCAATTTCAGTGAAACCGTTCAACTATGAAACTGTTGCTTTGGCCCGAAATTCACGTAACAAACTGAAAAGTATTGAATTTCTTCAAGATAAGGATAAAAGAAAAAAGCAAATAAAAGATAGTGTAGATAATACAATCTATTCAAATAATTACGCCATTTTTCAAGATGTAGTATCCCGAAAAGATCAATGAATGAATAATTATGAATTAGTTTTGCTGCTGTTTCGATTACTGAGATTATGGATCATATTCATGCAAAACTCTGACATCCAGGTCATTAGAAAACCTTAATGTACAGGGTGCGGCACGGAAACTTGCTGATTTGTTTTTGGCGCCAAGCGGCGAGAAGTGGTCGGATGAGGGTGGAGAGGGTGTCATTCAGTAGGGGACGTCCTGAAGTTTCGTTTTCCGCACAGTCAGTCGACATCGTGCATTGGACGAAGGAACGCCGCGCATTTGCCTGCGAGGGTTACAGTTGATTGTTTCGTGGATGGAAACATTCAGGGTCGGACAACCCGTCTGCCAGTCAGGAACGGATGAATGTTGAACCAAATACGGAAGGCACATTGAATGGCGATGCTGGAACGAACGTTGGAATAGTAAGCCTCGCAGACAAATGCGCGCTGCTCCGTCGTCCAACGCATGATTTCGACTGACTGTAGGGGAAGCGAAACTTCAGGACGTCCCCTACTGAATGAGACCCTTAGCATCCTCAGCCGACCATTTCTCACCGCTTAGCACCAAAAACGAAGCAGCAAGTTTCTGTGCCGCACCCTGTACAGTCGAAAATTTTTTTTATTGGAGATCAATGAGTCCACCAATACAAAAAATTTTTTGTTTCATGTGAATTATGTCAGCGAGTGAAATCTCCTAATTACAAAATGGAGGGAGAATATCAATTTGTAAAATCTGAACGACCTGGAGATCTGGTCACCGTTGATTTTTTTGGATCGTTGCCGCGGTCAATTGGTGGAGTTCAATATATTTTTGTTGTGCTCGATGCGTATTCTAAATACGTTCAATTATATGCTATTAAGAGAGAAACAACAAGAGCTGCTCTTGATAGATTATTGAATAAATACATTCCGGAAATGAGAAAACCTGAAAGAATTCTAGCAGATAATGGTACCCAGTTTACTTCTCCTGTTTGAAGTAAAGCTTTTCAGGGAGTTGATATTTGGCCGATATTTTGTTTTATCACACATCCTCAAAGTAATCCAACTGAAAGGGTTTTACGTGGATTGCGCTGCTTATTCCGAATACTCTGTTCAGAACCTCATACGCGTTGGGCAAAGCACTTGCCAGAAAATGAATATAATTTAAACATAACCACTCATAGTAGGACGGGCTTACCACCTTATGAATTTCAATTCGGTGTTAAACCCCAGGATCCGATTAATAAATTAATTTCATTTCCAGAATTGGATAATTAAACACATGATGCTAAAATCATATTGGCACTTGAAAGATTGTTGGATAGTTTTGAGAAGCGCAAATAGGCACAGAAGCGACATTCTGAAACTGAGCTGGAGGTTGATGATTTGGTTCTGCTTAGGATACCTAAAAAATCTGATAAACATAAAAGAGTTACCGAGAAATTTTTCCATCTTTTCTATGGTCCTTATAGGATATCTAAGATTTATGGTGAGAATGCTTATCAGTTGGTAGAAAAGGATAATCCTACATCGATTATAGGAATTATTAATCGGTATAGTTTAAAGATATATAGTAGGCGTGAGGATTTTTCAGATCATGGACTTAAGGATGATCCTATCGTCCCCTAATATGCTGCTGTACAGACAAGTTTTCATTTAATAATTGAAACGACGAGGTAAATGTGCGCAGGTTGAAAAAAATCAGAATGTGAAATGTATCAATGTTAATATTATTTATGAGAATGATAAATGTATATAAAGGAATCTACGAGATGGTATGTGATCAACACGAATATGGCATGTGTTGTGCTTATGATTGTTCGCAAGTTAGCTTCTTAATTTTACATGTTGGATGAAATTGTAATTTAGGATTGAGTTTTGAAATATTGTCAATGTATTTTAATATTTTGAATAGAGGTAGGGGGGGGGGGGGGGTTTTTGTAAATAAAGAAAGTTGTATATTCGCGCCGAATACTAAATTGAAATAGGTTGCGATAATTAAACTGTACAGACATTGGTCAACGGTACGCGCATTGAACGGGCAAATGAAGAGTGGTGGACCCTTTCATTTCGCTTTTGGACTTCGCTGAAGTAAATTTAGAAGATGCCGAGCAATGGCGAATTTCTATAACTATTGAAGGATCTTTGTGAAAACATCGCCACAAGTTGTAAGGAGCTGTGATGACGCGTATTTACAGGTATATTTTTAGGGTGTGGTGTATGGTCACGTGGATAATGGGGTTTTTGGAATAAGAACCGTCAGCCTGCAACGGAACAATTACCTTTTTTTACAGCGTGGCGAATAAAACCTGGTGTTATTGAAGTCAAAATCGTGCTCCTAAGTAGATTCCATGCTAAATGAGAAATCTTCCTTCAAATCGATGTTAAAGGCAATCTGTACAAATCAATCGTCCAATGTGCTCAAACCATCGATTTTGGATTGACTAAAACTCTCCGAAATCCGGGTCATCAGGATTATGCTTCGTGAGATTTCATTCCTTTCTTCTTGGATTCTTCAACATAGTCACAAGCGTGAGTAAATTTGCAATTTGGTATGTAATTTGTGAAGAATATTGACTCTTGTCCTTTAATATGACTGTTTCTTGTTTCGAAATTTTATTTGTCATGTGTCGACATGTTTTATGGTCTATTTTGACTACTGTATGCATTTACTAGTCATAAGAATTGGCTGATATTTATTTAATGATTTTAGTCTGTCGATTTCTTTTGTGATCTGTGCGAATATACAACATTACATTACCAATGAATAATTACTCATGCTGTTCTGTACAATTTTATAAACGAAATACAATAACCTTATATCAATTCAACCACAGTGTTGTAAAAATTCCTTTTTTGTAAGAAATTTCATATCTCAACTCCTCTATTCTCACCATATTCTCAAATCAATTTGTGTTATCTTGAACTTTCTGCAGTTAAGTGACATTTCGAATTATTTTTAACCAGAGCTGAAAATGTAAGGGTGATC